>JAXGGA010003736.1:0-97825 GCA_038373865.1 Uloborus plumipes | reverse complement strand
CTGTCCCTAAGGCAGAACTAAAGGCAAAGGACGTAGTTCTTCTACAAGGACCATCTAAATCTAAATTTTTATGGGACTTAGGTATCATCGAAGAAACTTATAAAGGTAGAGACGGTCTGGTAAGATCCTGCCTTATTAAAACCCCCAGAGGCTTATTTAAGCGGTCAGTACAATTGGTCTATCCTCTTGAAGTAAATTAATTCTTGCTCATTCACTCAAAAGGTTAATTTGTTTAGTGTATATCAGTGTTTATGTTGTGATTTAATTTTGCAGTATTTGATATTGTGATTATTTAGCTTAGTTATTTTTTAGTGTTAATTGATTAGTATTATCAGTTTATAGAACTCTGTAAACAGAGTTCGGTGGGGAGTGTGGAATATTTTTTCTCTGTGTATGATTTGGCTAAGAATTAACTACTACTTCCACTGCTCTCACTCCCCGCCGCCAGTGTCGATGAGTCAGTAGCTCTCTGGAAAACGAGAGAGGCAGAATGCTGAACCACCGTTATGTAATAAAAGAAAGTTAGTTGAAAATTTCTGCCTTCTCTTTTCACCTACACCAATCAAGCATTAGATGATTAGTTTGCATTTGTTTTTATAAATAGAGAAAAGCGCTTGCATAAAATTGTCAGCAATGTGCATGTAGCTAGGGTGATTCAAAAAAAATTTTTTTTTTGAATTTCTTTGGTCTTACCCCGCAGTTTTTTTACACTATTCATGAATGTGATGTATGTAAAATTTTAGCTCAATTGCATAATATTTAGAGGTCGCGCAACGCGTTCGAATTCTATTGAAAATTAGCAATTTTGAGAGTTGGAGTACATAACTTCATTACCCGAAATAATATTGTTCATCATATAAAATGGAATAATTTAAAACATTAGTTTACTCTACTAAGTAATTAGTCAATGAAATAATAGCTCAAAGTGATTTGTAACGACCCCCCCCCCCGCTCTAAAGCTGCATCTTCTCTTACCTGAGTTTGGGTAGAAAATGCAGCTGCAAGCTCGGGCTGTGGTTTCTGTTTTCTTTTCGGTTGTTTGAGATATATGAGTTTATTTGGCTAAAACACCTAGTATCCACTCTAGACAGGGCCCAATATAAGTGACAGAAAGCCACTTTGATCGTAGGTGCTACAGTACAAAGTATGGGTCAAAATGGGGAGGATTTGACAACGTCCATAAAACGGTAAAGGCAAACTATTCGCTCTGAATCGGCCGTTAACTTACAAAAGTCGTTTAAATCTATGACTTCCTTTGATAGTTCACTGGAACGAAACGTTTATGCAAAATATATTGGAAAAATGAAGGAGGATCGGTGGGTTTCATACCAGTATTAGTATCAGGACCACAAGCATTGATGATTTACTTCTGGGTTCTAGTAAGTTAGTCAGGCACTGGAATTGCTACGGCAAATGCTGCTGTGCGATAACCAGTTAGCTAAATGGGAACTTACTGAGCTCGTACGTGGTATGTGTTTCAATACGACATGCAGTGCCGGTACTAAAGTTGGAGCATGTTTGAACTTGGGGGAAAAAAAAAACTAGGGAAGCAACTTTAATATTGTGCTTTCCGCCATTATATTTTAGACATTGTGTTTTCTGTGGTATTACAGCCGAAGTCTATTCTAGTTTTGGTCTTTCGGTATTTTTGGTTTTCGGTAACCGATAAACCAAGAAATAGGCAGAGTTGGGGTATTTGATTGCGTGCAATGTCAAATGCGGTGTTCACGCAATTGCGTGGAACCATCCACTGCCATTTTATCTACAATACTGCTTTTTAAGCGGTTTCAGCAATCATAGTCAAGGATAAAACATTCTAATTTTAAGCCTGGAGTGAGAAACGATGAGGTTGAGGAGTTGGTAGCCAATTCAGAGCAGCGTGCAACTAGTTATGGAAGTTGCGCAAAGTCAACTTCTGATGACCCATGAAAAACAAGTGTCTAAGGAAGATACTAGAGTTTAGTGTGATTTTCTTGTGTGAAGCACCTTCTCTTGGTGTATATTTTCGTGTCCCAGGAGCGGTTCATCGTGTTATATCTGTATCAAAGATTCTTTATGGCTTCAAGTTTATTTCACAACCAGTTCAAACTTGCAGCCAGACGAAGAAAATGTATTCGTAACATATGAATGTGATTTATTTCACATTCTTATCGTTAATGGGAAAGAATATCTAAGAGCTGGGTTCCCAGCAACCCTTTTTGTGCAAGCACTGAGAAATGATTTGGAACATTTTCAGCGTCCTTATTCATGTAAAGAAGAAACTCAAAAATTTTCAGCTGTTTGATCCTGAGCATTGGAATCTTCAAGATAGCTATCAACAAGGCTTTGTACTACCGAAGAAACTGAGGATTGTAAACGACAATACGAAGCGTGGCGTGGCCCTTATTGAAGCATTTGTTAAGACTATCACCAACAACGAAAAACAAAGACAGTGTCTTCTTCAAGTGATACAGGAACACGGAAAAGGTTTCAAGGTTGCAAAAATGTAACCTTAAAAAGTATTGCAAGAATTAATGAGCGAACTACTATATATTTAATGTATTTAAACTTGTTTTTTATATTTTTTTCGTATTTGATTAGTTTTCATACTTTTCTGCATTTTATTGGTTTTTCAGACACATAGTTCATTTTGTGATTGCACGTTTTTTTTCTTCAGAGAGAAAAACAGCAATAAAGTAACTTTAGTATTATTATTTACGTTCACATTTGTGCTACTATCACAAAATTTGAAGTACTCCTAAAGGTAAGCATAGTTTATTAAAATTTTGGACAAATAATTCAGTGTATATATAAAGGCCTAAATAAGACGGTAAGATGAACAAAAATACAAAGGCTACTTTTTTCCATAGATATCCTTTCCGTTCACGTTTTTATCAATACCACGAAATTTCAAGGCGTCTGCGCGACCTCTAAGTATTAATACATTTTCTCAAAATTTTGCCCAAATAATCAGTGTATATAGTGGCACAAAATAAGAGGGTAAGACGCACAAAAATACAAAGTTTATTTTTTTCCATACATTTCTGAATCAGCCTAAGCATAAACCTTTTATGAAGTATTATTAGATCAATGAACGAAAAAAAAGCATACAAGAAAAGTGCAAGATATTCATTGTGTTGCTTCCAAAGGATGAAAAGTGGCGCAAAACGACTTCGCATATGCAATATAGAGTACCGTAACAGATGTTTGTTTAATGCTCTTATTATCCTCCCCCCCCCCGAAAAAAACTTATTTTCTTGCTTACTGCTCATCCACACACATATCGCAACTCGAATATTTCAAAATCGATTCTAGAAAGGTCATTTCTCTTGCCAAATAATCTTTATAATTTATTCTCCATTTCCCCAATATTTACCTCTAAATAAGTAAGTACTGTGTTAGAATTGCTATTTTCGTTGACAACTTTACTCTACGATGAGTTATGATTGTCGACGAAAATCTATCATTAAAGAATTCCATAAACACCGTCTTTGGCTTTGGAGGAAATCGATGCTAAATAGTAGATATTCGCAAGTTGCTCATCACTGCAGTAGTTTCGGAACCAGTGCTGACAATCCAAGAAAATATACATAATTTATTTAAAGAAAGAAGGATATTTTTTTAATTTTGAACATTATAGGTATTTTTAAAACTTTTAAAACTTTTCGAATAAAATTATAACAATGGGAATATGAAGTAAAAATTTCTTTATGACCACAATACTTAGTAGTTAGTTCTTTTTAGACTAGAAAATACTGTTAAATTTTAATATACCCAAGCACACACACGCACGCACGCACACACACACACACACACACACACACACACACACACACACACACACACACACACACACACACACACACACACACACACACACACACACACACACACACACACACACACACACACACACACACACAAAATAAATAAATAGGTACCGTAAAATGGGGTGAATCGGAACACTTTTCAGCTTTGAATGTAAAAAAAGCAGTTAAAAGATTTTTTTTCAATTTGATTTTCTGGGTAAAAACTTCGGTCTTGCTTTACTTAGGAAATTATGGGTGTTCCGAATCACCCCGCTGATAGGGGTCAATCGGAACACATGTTAAAATTTGTATTTTTTTCCATGAAACCTGTAATAGGTCTCACAAACATGAGTAATATTGATGAGGGAGAACAAGAACAGATAATTACTTTCAAATAAAAGTATAATTTCAATGCTAGTAAACGTTTATGATTTGTCAAAATTAAAATAATTTTGAACTTATGAAAAATGAAAAGTAATTTTAAGAAATGCTTTTGAATTGAAATACAAAGATTTAACACGAATGGAAGTCACTCATGTCGTCCACAAATATGTACTTGTCCTTAAAACTAGCAATTGTGACTTGGCTTAAGTTTTTCATAGCATCTTCTGGGATGATCTCTGCCTTTTCTTTAGTTTCTTAAAATCTCTGGGTTTCGGGTATTGTCCTGAAATATTTTTTCGCTTATTCATCACTGTCTGTGTGCTTGCCTTTTTCTATCTAAAGTCTATATGACTTTCCTCCTCGTATTTTAAATAAAAAGAAGTCTCTTGGAGAAAAAATCTTATGAAATCTGCAACTTTCTGTCTTTCTAAGATCTAGTTGCTCACGAGAAGGGATAAACAGTAATAAATCCTTGTCCTTGTCTTGATTAGAAGAATTGGGGTTAGAATCTTGATTTTCAAACAGTTACCTTCAAATAAGTTTGAATTGGAACAACAGAACAAAGTGTTCCGATTCACCCCGCAATTTTTTTTCCTATGTCATTTTTCAGAATTCTTCATTTTTATGACACAATTTTTAAAAAAAGTAAATTCTAATGTGGCATTCTGTTGTTCAGATACATGTATAATTGAAACTTACAACTCTTAGGTTTAAAATATAAGAAGGTTTGTTCTTGCATATGAAGTTTTGCAGTCTATGAAAATGTGATGTTTTCTAGCATTCCACGTGCAGCCCTCCTTAGAAACCAGTAGTGTTGCCAGATTGACAAAAGTAATTTTTTCCTACTTCCTATGATCTTACCTTTCTAAAAAAAAAATTAATGGCAAAAAATACTCAATAGTATATTTATGAAGAATTTCTTTGTACGGCCGGGAAGTTTTGTTCCGATTGACCCCGCTGTTCCAATACACCCCATTTTACGGTATTAAGATATTAACAGATAGCTTGAAGAGGAAAAACACATTATAATTAAGTCCGCTGTCACTTCAAGAGCATGTTAATTTTTTTTTTTTTTTTTGACATGTATGATATTTTCGGCTTCAATCGCAAAAACTGGAATACTGAATACATAAATATTAATTATCTTGTATGCTTAAAAACGTTACTGACTGATCTGGTAAAAGCAAGATACATATTATTTTTGTACTATTCTACAATTTGACTTGTATGATCATTCAATCAAATTTTACTGTTTAATTTTAGATAATTGCACTTCATCAAACGTTAGAGCATGTTTGTTTAAGTTGTGTTTGAAAATTCAAGAAGTAAAATCTGCAGCTGCAACTGCTAATGTTACAGCCATTTTACGTAATATATACTATAACCTGATCTTTTGAGGTAGTGTCAACTTGAAACTATTATATATTAGACCCACAAATATGATTGAAACATGTGCTCTGAACGAAAGTACTGAAGTCTGTTAAATATAAACAGTTTCCAGTAGACCTACAAAATAAGTGTCCGTTAACATCTCTAGAGGAATTTACAACCTATTGCAACAAAGCATTTTAATTTTGATCGAGAAATGCCAGTAAAAAAAATTCATCCTGACAGGATGACATTTTTCTTTGTTTTTGATTTGCAAGTTTTTAGTGATTAAAGAGATTCCTGTTCACTCACGCTCATGTATTAATTACTCTCTAGTTCAAACACTGCAAGAATTCTGAAAATTAATACCGTGTGGAAAGTAAATCGTTTTGATACCAATCATAACACCATGTCAATGTTGCCAAGAGTGTTATAGAGAAAAAAGCTTTTTAGAAATACTTGCACTCATTTAATTAACGTGGAAATAAGTGCAAGCAACGTGCTAGCCAAAAAGTACCATTTGAAGGATATTAGTTATGCAAATTAGGAAATGGTGTTACTGTTCTTGGAATAAAGTGATTCTTCGTTTTGGTTTATTTTTATTTTTTTAATCACACTGCGTAAAATTTTGGGTATATTGTAAAATGCAGAAAGGCAAAAGAGTTCAAATTATTAATTTTTGGAGGAAAAAATCTGTTTTTCAAATCGAATCTTATTTTTGTACCAATCACAAAAGTCCATATTTAGTTCATAAAATATTTTGTTAAAAATTAAACCAAGATTGTACCGCAAAATGTGGTGTGTGGGAATAGTGGGGTCAATCGGAACAAAACTTCCCGACCGTATGAAGAAATTCTTTATAAATATACTATGGGGTGTTTTTAGCCATTATTTTTTCAGAATGGTAAGGTCATAGGAAGTTGGAAAAAAATACATTTGTCAAGCTAGCAACGCTACTATCTTATAAGGAGGGCTGCACATGGAATGCAAGAAAACATCACGTTTTCATAGACTGCGCAAAACTTCATATGTAAATACAAACCTTCTTAGATTTTAAACCTAAGATTGGTATGTTTCAACGATGCATGTATTTGAACAACATAATACCACATTAGAATTTTTTAAAACTTGTGTCATAAAAATAAAAAAGTCTGAAAAAGCCATGGGAAAAAAATGCGGGGTGTATCGGAACACTTGGTTCTGTTGTTCCAATTCAAACTTATTTAAAGGAAACTATTTGAAAAATCAAGATTCTAACCCCAATTTTTCTAGTCAAGACAAGACCAAGGATCTATTACTTTTTCTAACTTTTTCGCATCTAGATCTTAGAATGACTGAAAGTTGCAGATTTAAAAAAAATTTTGCTCCAGGAGACTTCTTTTTACCATGATGGAAACTCATACAGACTTTTTCTGGCAAAATTACAGCACCCAGACAGTGATGAATAAGTGGAAAAATCTTACAGGACAATCTCCAAAACCCAGAGATTTCAAGAATCTAAAGAAAAGGCAGAGTTCATCCCAGAAGATGCTATGAAAAAACTTAAGCCAAGTCACAATTGCTAGTTTTAAGGACAAGTACATGTTTGTGGACGATATGAGTGACTTCAATTAATGTTACAACTTTGTATTTCAATTCAAAAGCATTTCTTAAAATTAATTTAAATTTTTCATAACTTAAAAATCATTTTGAACTTTGAAAAATCATAAACGTTTACTTTTAGAGAAAATAAATTTTTATTTGACAATAACTATATGTTTTATTCTTCCCTATCAATATTACTCATGTTTGTGAGACCTGTTACAGGTTTAATTGAAAAAATAAAATGTTTAACATGTGTTCCGATTGACACCTATCAGTAGGGTGATTCGTAGCACACCTAAATTCCTACATATATAATAATAATTGCTAGAAATGTTTTGTCTTTGCTTGGAATATCAAAAGCGAAGCAAGATCAAAGTTTTTACCCAACAAATCAAATTAAAAAAACTTTTTAAAACTACTTTTTCGACAATTAATGCTGAAAAGTGTACCGATTAACCCCATTTTACGATATTTCATATAAAATAAGGAAAAACTACTGCGCTTTTCTCAAATCTACCCAAAATATTCAAAATTACGTCATCTGTACTGCAGTTGTTACATAATTCAATCGTTTTTTATATTTTTGGCAATTCATTTAATTTACAAACAGTATATTGTGCTATGGGGTGTATAACTCAGAAAGTCAAACATTATTAAAAAAATTTTTTTGGTCACTTCTGGCGTATGACTGGACTGAACATTTTTGAGATTACTAGGAACGTTTCAGAGTATTATAAAACAATAAAACAAAAATAATATAAATAGGCTAAAAATTCGGTAAACTGCAGACCTTAAAATTCCTTTAACTTAATTTAAAAATAAATTCTTCTTCTATTTCTTCTTTTATGTTATTTGAAAGTTTTGTTTGAAAATTCATCTGAAGAAAAAAATTATTTAGGCAAGATTATATATTGCTTCTGCAAATACCAATTTTTTAATAACAATGACAACTCATGTCTCCGACAAATCAACCGTGACACATTTGAACATTTAAGAAATTACTAGTTAAAAGCACAAAAAAAAAAAAAAAAAAAAAAAAAAATTAAAAAAAAAATCTCCGTCGCAAAATCTGTTTTTTTTAAATATCGCTCAAAATTAAAGATATGTCAGTTTTCTCTCTCTCTCGTGCCTATCCTAGGGAAGAAAATATTAATTTCGAATCGGATGTTCTTCAAAGAGAATTTATTTCCTTGAAGACACATACAAAAGATAATTGAATTGTCAGAGATGCATCAAATAATCTACCATGTATTAATGATAGGTGTCGACGATGAGGATGACAATTTGATTGTTATCTTACACTTGTTACATAATAAAATTTAACTAATGAATAGGAGATACAGGTAGTGATCAAAATAATGGAAACACTTGAGATTCATAAGAAAAATCTACCGTTCATCGCAAATAAGCAATCAATTGTTCTGTAACTTTAGTAATACAAAATATAGACTTCAGTGGACATTTCCACATTGAAATTAAATCACCCATGCATTCGGGGGACGACAAGAAGGGGGGTGGGAAGAAAAACCGCTTTTTGACCATAACTCTTCGAAAATAGCTTGGAATAAGCTGTCAATTTCAGCAATTAATTTGCATACTATGTATAATTACTGTACAAATTTTTATAAACGTACCACTTATACTTCCGAAGATATGAAACATTTTTTAAAAAACGGCAATTTTGTTTGAAGGTTTTTTGCTCATAACACACAGAGTTTTTGATCAAACCTTATCAAAACTTTAAGAAAGATGACAAAATACAAGAGAAAGAACATACTAAAACGGCAAATAAAAATATTAAAAATTCGATGAGATATGAACGTTAAAAGGAAATAATTTTTCACGGCGCATGCGTGAACGACAGAAATTTATAACTACAAAAATATTGTAGCCTGGTTTATACTGCATCTTATAGAAAAAGTTCCAGTTGAATATCGTAAAAATTGAAAAAGATATCAGCGATCTAGTGAGCTGTAATTCATTCATTCACAGACAATACATAAATGGTGGGGGGTTGTCCACAAATAGTGTGGTGATAATCGAGCATTTTTTTCAATGTTTAATTGTACACAGTTTTAAAATTTATATTCGGCATAGAAGTCACATTTCGCCTATTCGGCCAAAAAGACCTTACACGTAGGTGGCCAAAAGTATCCGAACACCCTCTGAAACGTTGGTTTTGAACGATGACGCAATCGCCTTTAATTTAAAAATAGCTCTTTGAGGACAGGCCCTCACTACTTATGTATTGTCTGCGAATGAATGAAATACAGCTTACTAGATCGCTGATATCTTTTTCAATTTTCATGATATTCAACTGGAACTTTTTTTATAAGATGCAGTATAAATCAGGGTACAATATTTTTGTAGTTATACATTTCTGTCGTTCGCGCATGCGCCGTGAAAAATTATTTCCTTTTAACATTCATATCTCATTGAATTTTTAATATTTTTATTTACCGTTTTAGTATGTTCTTTCTCTTGTATTTTGTCATCTTTTCTAAAGTTTTTATAAGGTTTGATTAAAAACTCTGCGTGTTATGAGCAAAAACTCTTCAAAAAATATTGCCGTTTTTTAAAAAATGTTTCATATCTTCGGAAGTATAAGTAGTACGTTCATAAAAATTTGTACAGTAATTATACATAGTATGCTAATTAATTGCTGAAATTGACAGCTTATTCCGAGCTATTTTCGAAGAGTTATGGTCAAAAAGCGGTTTTTGTTCCGACCCCCTTCTTGTCGTCCCCCGAATGCATGGGTGATTTAATTTCAATGTGGAAATGTCCGCTGAAGTCTATATTTTGTATTACTAAAGTTACAGAACAATTGATTGCTTATTTGCGATGAACGGTAGATTTTTCTTATGAATCTCAAGTGTTTCCATTATTTTGATAACTACCTGTAGTGTTAGAGTATCAAATATAAAACGGAACTATATTTTTTAATTTGTATTAATTAGTAAGTCCATGATTTTGTAAACCTACCGTGAGCTTCAAAGCTATTACGACAATTAAACAGTCTCAACTATTTAAACTAATATTCATCCGCATTTAGCTACAGATAGAGGAACGATGTAAACAATTATTAAAATTAGATGTAATGAGCTATAAAGTTGTGTAGCTACAAATAAGTTTTTTTTGTTATCATAGTTGAAAATTGTAAAATATATTAACTTTTTGACTCAGCTGGAATGTTTGAAGTTTGATTTAAAAATTAAGAGCAGTCATTTAAATAAAAATACCCTTTATTTTTTATTATCCTTTCATAGAAGCAAATTACTCTTGTCAAAGTCAATCCAAATCAGGAAAGAAACAAAGAAGGATAAGGAAAACAATTGCAAACTGCTTCAAATGAACTTCTACCATTAAACAGCGTTTTTCTATAGGCGTCATATTTCTACATTTAATCTATAAAAATGAAATGGTCATTAAACTTTTGTAACTAGCGGCAATAAAACTTTTCACCAGTTAATGGTCGAAGAGCAAAAATAATATACGAGAACCAATAGATTCAGCGTGGTTCCACAAAAAGTTCAGCGAGCGTCGAAAGGAATAACTCAAGAGAGTAAAGGCAAAAAATCATTTGACAATTAATTAGCAGAAATTATTTTATTAGCCGAGACATTTAATTTTGTCTGTTTTGACATTTATTATTCAATTATTTTGATTGGACAGATTTTGTGTGAGAAAACTTTAAAGCGTCCTTAATGGAGAAAAATTACTTTTGTAAAGGAAAAAAATAAATTTACCTATTTCTACACCATATTATTAGGTATTTTAAGCAACAATCTTATTTTATCCAAAGTAAATCAAATAATTTAAATAGCGTTAGTAATTCTTCAAACACAATACAGTCAAACCAGTCTATCTCGAATTTCACGGATCAGAAGAAAAATTCGAGGTACGAAGGTTTCGAGATACAGAGATTGTGATACAATTTACAAAAATAAGCAATTGGAGCAAGATCAAATACTTAATAGATTGTTTTTCATTCATATTGTTGAATATTTTACTGTGGCGACATGTTGTGAGTTCACGTTTCACTAATTGTGATGATTATATCGTGAACAAGTTAATGCATACCTTTAGGTACGAACATAGTCTTTGAATGATTGTGCAAAAGATGATTTTTGTCTCCAAGTTATACATTGATAAAGGTGACTGGAGAAGAAATTTAATCTTTCTAACAAAGTTTTAAATAATATTTTTCTGTTTGTAATTTTATCTGTTTTGTTGTATTTTAAATATAGTTAACAAGTACTTATCATGGGTATATGTACAGGACTCTGCCGTGACCGATTTAAAAAACGTATAAATGATGAGAACGTATAAAAGAGGAACGAATAAACGGTGACACACTGTATCCAATTTCTCCTTATTAATTTAAAAAGTGAAACAACATTTGTGAAACCTTTTCTAATAATGTATTACCTTTTGTCTTTAAGTTTACGAAAAAAAAACATAAATTAGTTTTGAGCTCTAGCACAATTTAAATGAGAAAAATGTGTTTTCACGATTTATTATTTTTGGATTCTGAAGGACTAGCTCTATTTAGAGCATCCCTTGATGAATGCATTCCTACTGAATGAAACTGTGGTAGAACAATTCCATTTTGAAGGAGGGTATATCCTCAAATTTATTGACCTGTTTTCCTTCTAGTGGTTTTCTGTACGTGGCTTATTATATTGGTGGATTTTCTGCAATCACTAGTTTTCTTTAAATGATGGTTAGAAGAATAAAATTCAGTGATCACGCTCGCTACCAATGTGTCACTAAAATACAGATACATAGTTTTAAGTCTTTGATATTTGGTCTAGGACGAGATTCAGAACGTAAATATTTAGTTTATAATTTCCAAAATTAATTTTGTTAAGAGGAAAACTTTACGAAATCGAAAAATAAACTAATTTGGATGCATTGCAAAGTACTTGAAATATTTTCTGCTATTTTTCGTAGTAAGTGCTGAAATGCTAAAGGGTATTTTTTCTAAAAGTTAAATAATGAAAAGCACTGCAGACTTTTCTTTTGAAAGTAAAATATTTTTGTATAATTGATTATGACTATGAGGGTAATACACTATGAATACAACTATTCGTTTAAAAAATGTGCCAGTTCTTTTAGCTTCAAATGAAATGTAATTACAGATTTGTTCATTTTTGAAGTGTATGGCTTACAAATCAATTAACGTTAATCAAATAACGAAACGTATCGAGATTCTGAAACATGAGTAGATTCTAAGATTTCTCCTGTGCAATTTAAGGCAGTTCAAATGCATTTTAGCTCCAATTCCTCTTTAAAAATATTTTAAAACACACTACAGATTTAAAATTTTAAGAAAGGATGAAATAAATGTCTTGCACGTAAGGAGCATTGTACAAACACACGCACAGCTAAAAATCCGACAAGAACCTGCTATGACTATTTGCCAAGAGAAAAATAGTGTTTAAGTAGCGTATGTGTTTGAACAAGGTCGTGATGATGTTTTCAGCTCTGACACATCCATATTTATGCCGAAGCTTTTAGCACGAATACTAGGTAAATATAGATTCTTTTTCTCAATCCTTGCGTAAAGACGTATGCCACATAAATAAAAAAAAATCTGTGATAACAATAGAAGTGCAGATGATAATTTATAATAAGAGGTAGTAGGTTATTAAAAGGAAATAACATCCATTTCTTTGAATTTTTCACATTTTTTCATTTTAATGCTCACTTTTGACGAACTTGTTTGGCTGTGACTTTATTTATGCATTCATACAATACGTATGGCAAGTACATTTTTTGTTCTGAGTGAAATCAAAACTGATTTGTTGTTTTTATCTCCACTTAGCTATACCAAGTGCAAAACATTAAGTTTTAGAAAAATTGAAAAACAAAAAAAAAAAAAAACTCTTGAAAATTGATCTTTGTTTTATTTTTTTTTTTAAAACTATTTCATAGTTTTTTTCTCTGCCATAATGTTCACATTTTGTTTCCGCTATTAACGTGCTGCAAAAAATAACGTAAACTAATAGTAAGTAACTACTGTCGCTTTTTAATTGTTGCCAAAACAATGCAAATAACACAAATTACCAAACGCTTGTAAACAGTTTTAACAGAATAATTTGGGGGTTTAACACGGACGTCATTTCAAGTTTTCCCGGGGGGGGGGGTGTCCAAACACAATGCAATTTCATCGGAAAATATAAAAAAAACACGCCCACTTATATGTAAATACATTGATTTTTCAAAGTCAGGGGGGGGATTGACCACCCCCCTGGTCCCCCCCCCCCCGAAATGACGGCCTGGGGTTTAACGTAAGCAGGCATGTATTTAGAGTTTGATTTTTTTCCACTTTTCAAATAGTGTAGACTTTAAAAGCATTGTTTAATTTTAGTCAGGTTTTCGGTGTAAAATCCTTTTTCTTTTTTCACTCAATATTTATTCAAAGTTTCTTTTAAATTCAAGCATGCGGACTTGGCAATAAATCCGGCAAAGAGGTTCGAGTCATCGGTAATTCGAGCTATAAGAAGTTCCTACAGTCTTCTCGTGGGTTTGGAACCCAATGAAGACTTCGAGATAAATGTATATTTGATTTGTAAGTCTTCGAGTTATCGAGACTCGACTGTATGTTCGTGCTTAAAAGTGGTAATTTACTAAAATTTAAGACGTTTAGTAAATTTTAATGTGTGATCTGTTTCAGGCTTGGCATGAATCGGAAAGAATATTCACTTCTTCCTACGTCATGACCAGCATACCCGAAGTGTCTCTACATCATAAGTAATTTTCCTTGACGTGTGCCGTGGAGAAAAAGCTCATGGATTCAAAAAAAGACTTCTTAAAGACTACGGTCCTGATCCTCCAATATACTCGTGATCGAATAAAGTAAAAAATGCTTCAATTTTATCTAGTCTTGTACACCCGAATTGAAACCGGTGTTTAAAACATTTTATTTGACAATGATTTCTTCACAATTAATCGATTTGACCAGATTCATAGTATTAACTTACTATGACTTTTTAAACCTCATAGCTCTTTTGTGGACCCCATGTATTTTAACTCGTTAATGAAAAACTCATTCGACCATGATAATTATTTCATGTTAACCGGATTTTATCCTATCCGATATTTGTTAGGTAATTGTTAACTCATGGGATCAAGCAAATATTTTCTGTTAAGCGAGATACTTAAAGTTAAACAACTTATGCTTAACGAGATTCAACTGTAATATGATTTTTGTAAAAATATTCTAGATAAAAAAATGCGGCTTAAAATGAAGGGCCGTAAAAAATTAGTTTAGTGGAAACATTTAAGTTTTTTTTTTTATTTTTTTTACAGCATTTATATTATACAGATCGTTTTCAACTTTTACTGAGATGTGCGAAAAGTGTTGATCTACATTTTAAGAAGGGGGAAAAATACTTTTATTTCTATTTTTTCATTACCCTTAAGTACATTCCGTAATCAAATTCAGTTCTATATATATTTTTATGTATAGTGTTAACGTCGTAAAAAATCAATAAAATTGAATCTGTGGCTTGGTTCTAAAAGGGTCAATGTCAATTTTTTCACATTCTGTGTTATTTACATCAAAAGTTTCCAATTTAGTAAAACTCTAATTCTACAAAGGCCAATGTCTAATATCAAACTAAAATTGGTTGTATTGTTGCAGTAGCTTTAAATCCAAATAGGGCCAATGTCATAATATTTACTTAAAGTAGTAGCAGGTTAAACAATTTCATATGATAAAATGTTTCTTTACACTAACAATAAACTAATACCAAAAAATAATAATGGGAATCTTCATATAAGAAAGTTATAGCATTCTAAAAATATCAAATATCTTTCATCGCCTTTTTCTCGAAACTAACATTTTTGACTTAGGCCCTTTTAGAACCAAGCCACAGAAATATTTTGTTGCAGAAAAAAAAAAGCCCTACAAATTATTTTAAGTGATGTTGTAACGAGCTTGCCAAGTATGCTTTTAATGAATATCGATACTTCCTAATTGTTTTCTAAATATAACTTAATGTAGTCCAATTCCCAAATTTATTTTATTGTTTCGTTGTTTGGCATTGTTCTTAAAATTAGTTCCACAATTAAAATTAATTTCGTTCCTTTTGAACAGAACTAATTGTGGACTCATTGTTATATCCCAATTTTAATTTCAATACAACATTTAATTTTTGTTATCAATAATTTTAAGAGTAATCGGTTCCATCGGTTTATCTTAATTTCATATATTGAAGTAACAGTGCTGAAATTAATGATATTTCTGCTTCTCACTATTTTTATTTTTTTTTTGTCTATGTTTTTCCGTGGGTAAAATTAAAAATCGACTTACGTATGTTTTGAATTTTAACTTCAGGGATGTTTGTTGACTATAAGATAAAAAACCACGTAAAAATGGTAGTTGCTATTTCTACAGCAAGTTTAAGATGAAGAAAAACAAACATACGGTGAAAGTGATCATTCGAGGAAGGTGTATGGAATATATTATTTATTAGATATACAATTATATATGCATATTTGAGCATATTCTTTTACTTAAAAAATACTATATCATTCAGCCACACTTGCATATAGAGGAAATGTACCCGCATTCCGAGTTATTAATATTTGAGAAAACAAGATTTATTTGCTTTCGCATTCAAAACACATTTTGATCAACAGTAACATTTAATCCGGCATACATTATCCTTTTTATAATGAAAATGTATTGCTTCAGTAGCAAATATACTTCCTCATCGAAATTAATTCATTTAAAATTAAGATTTAAAAATGTTCTTTTTGAAATAAATCCCATCTTTGTTCATTTGTCGAACATTTGAGCATGAGTTAAAGAAAATAATCGTGAACAAACAAATTCCCATAAATATAAAAAGTTAGAAAACATCATTTGAATAGTATTTATACATTTATTGTAAATGTCTCATTGCTATATTTTCTTTTATTTACCGAGTGTTGTTTTCTACAAATATGCAAGCAAACAAATTTCGTTTTATTTCGCATTTTCAACAGCATGCTTCGGTAGCAGGCTAAATAATATCGGTACCATATTTTTAACAATGAATTTCGAAGGAATAACATAAAGTGCAAAGGTTAAAAGAATATGACTTTTGGGTAACATTTATGTGCATCAATTTATTTATTCACAAGACATCAATTAACTATTCCAATGATATGTACAACGTACTACTTTATAAAGTAAAGATGTGTGTGCTCACAACTTCAGAGGTTTTTTTAAGAATAAAAATAACAAAACAAGAGAGTACTATTAAAAAAAAAAAAAAACTGAGTGCAAAAAACTGAAAAGAAAAATATAGTTATGGTGTTTTCCTAGCTTAGTATCGTTATTGCTGATTTTTTTGTTGATATTTTTAGTTGTATTTTTAAGCGTGAAATCGGCCACTTTATTTTATAAAGTAAATTAAACCCAATTAGCTGGGATCTTTGTTTTTATGAAAAGCTTTCATCCCTCTACACATGAAGTTTTACAGTAAAATTGATTTTACAAAATCAGATTTACTATTTATCTATTGGTGAAATGTAGAGCAAACAAATGGTTAGTCCACTGTGGTGGGGGAAAATTACTTTGAGTTTTCGTAAATATCTTATTTTAACAGTGCACAAGTCCAGTATATTTAAATATTTGGTTACCAGTAAAACCTCTTCTTTGTGGTTTAACCTCCTATTGTTGTTATTTTTATGATAATATTACCCGTACATTATTTTATTCGTTATATTTTGTACCTTATGTACTATTATTGCTGACTGATCAGTGCAGTGATCAGTGTAGTATTTGCTTCTTTCAATTTATTCATAGTTAAATCTGATTCATTTGTTTGACATAACTTAGTTATACTATATATAAGTATTGCTTTTATACAAAAACGCATTAATAGAGCATTTGTAGGCAAAATAGTATAATTTTTCTATCCATTATTTCTTAATGAAACCTCAAAAAAAAAAAAAAAAAAAAAAAAAAAAAAAAAAAAAAAAAAAAAAATGGTTTTCGCTCCAAAAATAAAATTAACTAACGGTAGATTACGACTATTTCTTCCACTTTTTAATGTTTATTACGTTCGTTTTCGAAAGCAATCTAAAAGATTGACTTCTAATATGCTTTTTCAAAAATGTTCTCTTACTTTTTGTTGTTTGACCTCTTTATCTACGATTTTTTCCCCTAAGAAAAACTGGAAAAAATTGAATACTTAATAGAGAGAAAACGCATATGTAGGTTAAGTACATTTTTTTTTCAACTTCAGTTGTGGGAGGGAATGACAAGGAAGTGGAGGTGGGGAACAGTAAAAAATAATATCATGCAAATGAACTGTACACGACTTCATAACATGTCTATTTCAAAGTTCAAAATGTTAAAATCAAATTAAAACAAATTATCATACTTACAAGCATAATAGTTTCTAAAGCTCCAGTTTGACAGTAAAAATTGATATATTATCTTTTTAACACCAAAAAACAGTCCCCCCCCCCCTCTTTAAAAAAAACTTTAAGAATATATTTAAGAAAAGCTAGCGGGGTTGCGTCATCTACGGTAAACAAGTTGAATAATAATCGTTCCTATTTATTTTCACTGGACCGAAACTTCGACGGGAATGAAATAAAGCTAAGTTTCAGAACGCCCATGTCTGATACGGGCAATTGTGTTGAATGGTTAATTTTATCAGTATTTCTCTATTCTTGCGCATTCAAATTCACTTTTCTTTTCCCCCCATTTAAATAGTTTCTATTATATATTTTTTTCATGAAATACACGGCAGGTTTTTTAACAGCTTCGCATTATTTATCCCCGCCGATGTACTTATAGACTTTTAGCAAGTTATATCTGTATCTTGTAAAATGAGAACCAATCGGTTTCATCTTTTAAATTCGAAACGTCTTCATCACCCTTTCTAGCAAAAGTGAATAATACAATTGAAACATTCACTAAATACTAAAAAATTGAGAATGGAGCAAAAGCTGAATTCACACTTATGATAGTGCATCGATTTAGTCAGATCAAAATCTATCATTGTCGATCTTAAAGAATATCTCTCATTTGTGAATGCAGTTTATTCGAGAAATCAAAGCTATTTGAGGCCATCATGATAAATGCATAGCATCCTAACAAATTATAACTTTAATTGATACCATAAAGTCGTACTCAATACGAAATTCAATAATTTATGACTTTTAGGGAATTATATTATCGCAGCTTCAAATTAGGTGATTATAAAAGTAATTATTCGAAGCGTAAGTAACTATAATAGTGTAACGTTGTAATTAATATCTTTCAAATGATGGGGAGCAGGATTGAACAATATTTACATCGTTTACACTTGATCTAATAACCTGCACTTGAAAGATTCTGTCTTGAAATTTTTGTTTAAAATTTTCCAGATTTCATTTTTTTACGATCTTTCTTAGTAGAGAAAAATATGATGAGTGAATTGTGTAATACCGCAATTTGCAAATCTATGCATGATATTTGTATACATAAACCAGATGGAAAGTGTGCTTAAAAAATATCAAACACCAAAAAGGATGAATAGTTTGCAATCTTTTTTTTTTTTTGAATAAGTATAAGTATAAGTATACAAAATAAGAGAGGGGAAAAAAAACTAAATAAGTTGATAAAAATAAGTAAATAAGCAAATTAATTTAAAAAAGCGAAGATTGAATATTTTAGCTCTTTAATTGTAAATATGTTTTGGCCCGAGATAACCATTTTAATATGAAGTGCAGCTACTGATAGAATTTAGGGGAAAAAAAAAGGCTGGCTATGGAAGAATAATATAAAGTACAGTGAAAAAGTGTTTTTATAAATTTTACATTGTGTACTACTTATTTCAATGTTTGAGATTATTTTTTGCAGTTTCCATTTATTAGTTCATACAAAATATTACTGCAATATATTACATTTAACTACGTGTGTTAACACTTTAAGCTTCTCCGTATAATTAAACGCATTTACCGTTTGAATAATAGTGGATGCATCTGCTGATATTTATTTTAGATGGGTCAATAGTATGTATTTGTATGTATATGTTATTTTATAGAATTAAAACGTTGTATCTTTATTTGTATTCCAAAAAAATGAACAACGTGAAAAATCTGTCTTGTTTGGAATAATTTAAATGAAGTAAAATCAATACATACAAGTAATCTCTTAATTCCTTTTAACTGCGTTAAATTTGGCTTGGAACTTTATGCTTTGATGCCTTTAAATGATTTCAATGCAGTAGATAACTCTAGTATCCTCGTATGCAACTTAAGAGATTATGTAAATAGAGAATAACTTAGAGAAAATCTAAGTGACTGAGAAACACCTTATCACACTTTGCGCCTCTTATCTACAGATACTGTGCCAATAGAATTTATTCAGAAAGGCTGATAAGTATACGTTAATACTTTACAGGAGGACAACGTATTTTCCTACAAGTTTCCTAAATCATTTAGGAAATCGTGTTGTTATATAAATCAATAGGAAATATTACGTATAATATATAAGGTAAGTGCACCAAGTAAAGCCCAGGTTTTGGGCTTAATATTTTGCTCATTTGTGATTCAACTAATTCCAATTTTTCTACATTCATCAAATGACTCATAACAAGAAGTTCTGTCAAGAACTAAACGAGCCTACTTTCCCGTACATCGACATCGGCATTCTAGCATCTGATCATTATTCTCTTGATTATCTAAGACTAAAAATTATGTCAAACATACCTTTAAAAGCAAAATATACCTCTCTCATCAGATGAAATAGACACATAAAAAGTAAATAAATGAATAAATAAAGTTTTGTCGCACCTTTTAAAGAATGTAACTGTTACAGTTCTTCCGTAGAAAAATTCCTCAATTGTTTTCAAAAAAAAAATAAAGTACAAAGTACATCAAAACACATTTTATCAAAGAAAGAAAAAAAAAAGAAAAAAAAGAAAAAAAAAACTCGTCCGTTGATAAAATGTCTCGAATTTCACTTTTAATCCGTTGCCAGTTGTTAAATATAAATTAAGAATAAAATGCCCTAGTGAATGAAACATTTTTGTTACAAAAAAAATCGTCTGCCAAAAAAAATAATAATAATAATAATAAATTCAATAAAACAAATGAATAAATAAACAAAAAATCGTCTGCACAGTCAGTCATTTTTTTCGGACTGTTTACTCAAAAGTTATTAGGGGTGACAGCTTGCTTGAGCGGTTCAATGTTGAATGAAAAATTGTTCAAATCGGAAATGTAAATACGGGAATGAAGTATCCTTGATAAGCTCTTTCGAACAAAAAAAAGTTTGTTCAAATCGGACTGTTCACTCAAAAGTTAGCATCGCGGGACCGGTTGTTTGAACGGTTCAAAGTTGAACTAAAAATTGTTCAAATCGAAAAATCAAATATGGGAATGAGCTGTACTCGCCGAGATCTTTCCAACAAAAAAAAGTTTGTCCAAATCGGAATATTCATTCAAAAGTTATTAGGGGGGACAGACAGACCGACCGACAGACCGACACACAAATTCCCCATCTCAATACCCTACTTTCAAATTTTTAATTTTTCGATATTCATTTTACCTTTTTATTTTTTTAACTTGGCGATATTTTTTGGACTTGGCGATATTTTTTTTAACTTGGCGATATTTTTTGGACTTGGCGATATTTTTTGGGCTTGGCGATATTTTTTGGACTTGGCGATATTTTTTGGGCTTGGCGATATTTTTTGGACTTGGCGATATTTTTTGGGCTTGGCGATATTTTTTGGACTTGGCAATATTTTTTGGGCTTGGCGATATTTTTTGGACTTGGCGATATTTTTTGGGCTTGGCGATATTTTTTGGACTTGGCGATATTTTTTGGGCTTGGCGATATTTTTTTAACTTGGCGATATTTTTTGGACTTGGCGATATTTTTTTTTAACTTGGCGATATTTTTTGGACTTGGCGATATTTTTTGGGCTTGGCGATATTTTTTGGGCTTGGCGATATTTTTTGGGCTTGGCGATATTTTTTGGACTTGGCGATATTTTTTAGGCTTGGCGATATTTTTTAGGCTTGGCGATATTTTTTGGACTTGGCGATATTTTTTGGACTTGGCGATATTTTTTGGGCTTGGCGATATTTTTTGGACTTGGCGATATTTTTTGGACTTGGCGATATTTTTTGGACTTGGCGATATTTTTTGGACTTGGCGATATTTTTTGGACTTGGCGATATTTTTTGGGCTTGGCGATATTTTTTGGACTTGGCGATATTTTTTGGGCTTGGCGATATTTTTGGGCTTGGCGATATTTTTGGACTTGGCGATATTTTTTGGACTTGGCGATATTTTTTGGACTTGGCGATATTTTTTGGACTTGGCGATATTTTTTGGACTTGGCGATATTTTTTAGGCTTGGCGATATTTTTTGGGCTCGTTTAAGTTGGACTGTTCACTCAAAAGTTATTAGGTGGAGAAAGGTTGCTTAAACGGTTCAATGTTGAACGAAAAATTGTTCAAATCGAAAATGTAGATACGGGAATGAAGTATCCTTGAAAAGTTCTTTCCAACAAAAAAAAGTTTGTTCAAATCGGACTGTTCATTAAAAAGTTAGTATCGCGGGACCGGTTTTTTGAACGGCTCAAAGTTGAACCAAAAATTGTTCAAATCAAAAAATCAAACATGGGAATGAGCTGTACTCGCCGAGATCTTTCCAACAAAAAAAAGTTTGTCCAAATCGGAATGTTCATTCAAAAGTTATTAGGGGGGACAGACAGACCGACAGACCGACAGACCGACAGACCGACAGACCGACACACAAATTCCCCATCTCAATACCCTACTTTCAAATTTTTAATTTTTCGATATTCATTTTACCTCTTTATTTTTTTAACTTGGCGATATTTTTTGGACTTGGCGATATTTTTTTTAACTTGGCGATATTTTTTGGACTTGGCGATATTTTTTCGATGCATTAAGCTACTTTTAATACTTTTTTCGTCTTTCTTTTATTTTTAACGGGAAAGTAGGCTAAAAATGAGAAAAAAAATCATGGGAAAGTTTAAATTTAAGTGATGTTTGCTAGCAGTTTAACAAAAATGACGAATTGGTATTATTTGGAACACGGGTCTGTAATAAGGCCAACTCTGAAGAAACGCAACAAGTACTGTTCTACTTTAAAAAAAGCTTGATCGTCAACATAAAAATATAATTAATCGCATTTCATAAACTCAATCACATTCTCAAAAATTCCATATTTACTTTTAGATCAGTCATCTCATTCGGGACACTGATAAGCCATTATGACTGATTTTGGCCATTCTTGGGCACATATGTGCAACATATTCAGCATAGGTTCATATATCCCACCAGAACTTTGGGTGTCTTAATTAGGACACCCGAGCGCTAAAAATCCCATTCATGGCTTTATAGGGCTACAGTCTTCTTTTCGATTGTAATCAAATTACACGAAAAAGTGACGGTACACAGCGATGATTTCCTTTTTGAATTTATCATCTTTATATAAATTAGGCTTTCTAGAACACTATATAGTACCACCTACAGTTAATTAAAACAGCAACTTTTATGAATCAAATCAGCAAAAAAAGAACAAATCCAGTTTTATTGAATTAGCCGCTTGGTTGAATCCACTGCTTTATTGCATTAAAACTGTTTAGAATAAACGTGACTCATATACGCGATGGCCACTGTGCAAGACTTCTTATACACTAGTGAACTACAGTGAGCCATTAAGACTCATAAAATACTGTGGACACTGCCACCAGCTCTTAATTACCAAATCTTGACTATACTGATTAGGCTATGATTTTCCTGTCGTCTAACCTCCATCAAATATGGTCACTTGCAGAGGAGAAGTGTTCCAGGAGATTTACAAGGCACTCGAATCAGTCTTCTGGTGCTAGAGTAGCCGAATTCTGCTTCCGTGCTCAAATGAACTTTCCCATCGCATGTCCCACATTGATTCTGGTGGTAATTTTACGCACTGCGGCTATGAACATGAACAACTTTACTGACACGCTGATTTTGGGCATTAGACGCAGGTGGTAGGTCGCTGCGTTGTTACCTTTGTACACAAATTAGGTGTTTTAAGCACTCTTTTACCACTGGGAAGCTAGAGAACATTAAATTTCTAATGGAATTTCCAACGCTTCTAAATCCAATCAGAGTGAAATTTGGACTTATGGGTCGTAAACAACACACTGTCGTAACATTTAAGTTTCTTGACATGTTTCGACCACAAATTAATGTTAAATTAAAGAAGAAAAAAATGTGCCAATTACTTTGAAAATACTTTCTCTGACACCTGCTCTGAATAAAATTTGAGTAACTACTGTACTTTAGTTCAAATCCAACGAGGCGACTCATTGCTTTTTTTTGCTAATTACTAGTTTATCGATAATAATTTTTAAAATTTATAAGAAATGCGCAGATTAATTTCTAGTATAAATAACACATTCTACAAAGTATACAAATTTTTAACTCATTTTCAAATGTTTAAAACTGAAGAACAATCTCCCTTTAAATTATGTTTTCTAGACATCCATTTATGTTACATTCAACGAATTGCACTTTGTAAATTGATTTTTAATGATTAACTTTTTCTATTCGCTAAAAATATTTTGTTTCAAAAAGAACGAAATAATGTTTCAAGAAATGATCATTAGTATAAAAGTTGTCCCCGTTTTTTTTTCAGAAAATCTTCTATTCATTCGAATTGGTGCATTTGATTGCAGCCATTTTGCAATTCTTCTAATCATATGTCATTTTGAAAAATGTTAACGAAATTAATGATGCAAAAATGCTTCGCGAAAGTTTTGAAATGAATGTAAACTGACGCGTTCTAAATTATTTTATTGAGATGATTATGTAACGCTGAAAATTACTTACAGCTAAACGTGATTTTTTTAGTACGTTAAGGAATATTTATGTAATTTGAATACCTCTTATTCTCTTTAAAATTGAGCATTCTTCGAATTAATTACTTACTGTAATTCTTAACGTATTAAAAAAAACATGATGCATGTGTAGTTTTTTTAATAAAAGGTTTAGTTAAGTTTCTTACTTTTTTTTTGCTCTGAATTCTAAAAACATTTGTTTAAAAATGTATCAAAATATTCCAATATTCTTACCTTTTGCATCACTCTCAAGATTCCAGAAGAAAAAAAAGATGAAATTTTTAGTAAGACTATTATGTTATTTTAGTAATCGAACTCTGTTTCTATAAATTAAATTACCAATTTGCTTAGAAATAAATGCACACGAGGGCTGATAGCAAAGTATCTGACTTTATTTTTTGCATGAAAACCCGATGGATACGAATTAAGCACCAGGTTGAGCCGACTGTGAATATTTTTGCCGATGCGTGAATGATAGTACGTATGTCAATAGCCTCAATTACTGGAAAACAGAGTTTAAGTGATGTAAATTGTAGTGGACTCGCCATTTAATTAATTTTTAAAATTGTATGTGAAATGAAGTGATTGGAGCTGCACAAAACTTTCAAAAACGTCAGGAGTATCTAGTACATTCAGAAGTCACAAGAGGCTTTATCGGAAGAGAAATAAGCCTATTGAACTACTGGAGTGATGCTTTCTGACAAAAATTAAGACATCATGGGCAAGAAATGTACTGAAAAATCGTCATTGAAAGTCGTCTGCATCTTTCGAATAGTTTTTACTTGGCTGTCATCCAGTTTCCAGAAAAAAAATGATGCAGTAGCGTTCCTGAGGCGTTTTGTTATTTTTCTTGAAATTCCAAAATCTGGTTAGAAACCAATTAAGTCAAGTTATTTGTGAGCGACATATGCTATTGACAGACGAAGAAAAGGGACTTGAGCTCTAAGCTTCAAAGTCGTCTCATGCAAGCACGCTTGATTCATGTCCATCAGATGTTTCTAAAACTGCTCCTAAATACAAAAGAAAAAAAAAAGAAATTAACTTTCAGAAGTAAATATGTATGAAACTTGAAGCATTTTATTTCAAACTGACTACAACTTTGTAAAATGGATTTGTGAGTGCGTTGGGCAATTATTCTTGCGAGGCATGTCACATTTTTTTCTTAGTTTATTTCTTGATGCTAATAAAAATCAAGATTAGTCTTATTGTCTATTCAAGTCTATTTGGAAAGAGCGTAGGTTTATACACGCTACATACTTTTATACAACGGATGATATTCAAGAATTTACAATAGTAAATTTGCTGTTTCTACGCATAGAACGTCAAGCAAGGGGCAAGGAAAATGGGTAAACTCCCGTATTTTAAGATAATGCCACATTGTATCTTAGTGAGAGGTAGTCGTTACATCACGTGCTATCTATCTTGCATGTATACTTACGATTAATGAAACGTACCCACCACAAAAAGCATGTGAATAGATATGCTCGCGTTGTTGAAATCAAGAGTTGTGGTTTCTTAACTATGAGATTTGTCAGATTTCAGCTACTCTTGAGTTTGATAAATGACGTCATGCAGTTAATATTTGGAAGTGTTTAGTTATTGTAATTTCTGAACATATGTAGCATATATTAGGAAGATAAGATAATAGCAATTTTTATCACTCTCTAAACGTTTGCAGTGGCTAGAGGGAAAAATAAAGCAAACTCGACACTTAAGTATACCATCGTCATTTTCCAATTGAAAAAAAATGTACGGTACTAACAATCGGTACAGGCCATGAATACATCATTACAAATGAGATATGTCAAATTTTCATTGATTAAACTTGAACTAAACATTTAATGGAAGGTCAAAGTCAAAAGCTCATTTTTTTTAATCGGCTAATGCTCGTCAGGGGCCCTCAAATGGAGATTTTTTTAAAAATCAAACGGCTAAAATTTTAAGTTTGATTGCAACCCTAAAAAAAATCGCCAAGAAAGGCCTTTAGGTATCTAAATCAGGCTCTGTACACACGGAGAAGTGCTCTATAAGTACAAAAAGAAAAACAAATCTACTAAAGATTCTTAAATAATTTTAAAAATATCATAATGGCTGAAGCATCTTAGTCTTTAGATGATTCCAGTGCTCGCAATGGATGAACAGCTATTGAATACAACCTAATGATCTAATTTAACGCGACATTAATGAGTAATTGCTGTGATCTATTGAGAAAAAAATTGAAATCGGTGTATGTTCATAATTTGTTTTTCAGGTCTTTTTTGTAAATGTGTCGTTAGGTTTGTAGTACGTATGTGATATGGGAGTCTTGTTATAAATGTTTCAACTTTCGATAATCGACCACTTTTTTGTGTTAAATAAAAATTATTCTTCTAAAAATTAAAAGGTTACTTTCCCTTCCTTTAGCAAATTTTCATTAAAAACGCTTCTCAATTTAATACTTCATGCACAAAACATATTTATGTTGTTAATGTATGCTGAAGAAAAAAATGCTGCAGTAAATAGTTTTGTAATATTTTAACCTTTGATATTTACACGGTTTTATGTGTAGAAACTACATATTTACTCACAAAAGATTTTACTAATCATTTGCGCATTCTTGTATCAAAAATTACGCCACTGAAACCCTTTTGTTGTTCCCAAAAGAGGCAAATCGATTATCTTTTCGCTCTTTCCTTTGCAACACATTTTCAAACTACTTCACAACTTATGAAAGGATTGGTTATGATCTTAAGAAGCCGACGAATTATTGCTGAGAAAAATTAGTTTATTTTATGAATAGCCTTCTATGTACGGCTCCGAAACAACTTTTGATGCTAGAAAAGAAGTTTTAAGTAAATTTAGGAGAATAAAGAACGCGTCTTTTCAAAGGAGAAAAGCACACTTCCTGACTTGCGTCTCATTTCCTCCCAAACGGGTGCATTTGTGTATATTAAAATTTAGCTCATTAAAACAAAGCAGGATTGTGGTGTATAAGGTGATGCTTTGTTTAGTTTTATTGATTATACTCATAATAAACACTTTATATGCTGCTTGTGATGTGAAATCTTCTAAATTTTCGTATCCTGGCATTAGGTTGCAGAAATCAATTTCTGGCAGACATTTTTCTTGACCTTGAAACTATTGTGGGAGCACACTTCCTGACTTGTGTCTCATTTCCTCCCAAACGGGTACATTGTTCTTATTAAAATTTAACCCTTTAAAACAAAGCAGGGCTGTGTTGTATAAGGTGATGGTTTGTTTAGTTTTATTGATTCTAATCATAATATACATTTTATACGCTGCTTGTGATGTGAAATCTACTATATTTTCATATCCTGGCATTAGTTTGCAGAAATAAATTTTTGCCAGACATTTTTCTTGATCCTGAAACTGTTTTTGAATTGCGCCTAATATATACAGACCTATAATGATAGTATTACTATTTATTTTGGTACGTAGCGTTAACAACAAATCTTAGAAAAAATTAAAATACGAACTATGTCGGGTTTCCCCTACTGTTAGCGTTATTGACAGTACCTATAAGTATTTCTATCTACAAATTGCTCATGCCATCCTGACAAGGAGTTCCTGACAAGGACAAAATTACAGTCTCAGAATGCCATGACCGAGCTATATATTTATTTGCTTGTAGCTGCTTTGTCCTGGCTTATGGACACTAACTCATTGCCGATAGTCAATACTAGCTTTTCTTGTGTAATATTTCTTGCAAGGGTGTGTAAAGAACATACTTTATGGTTCCTACACTGTAAAAAAGTGTGTAAGTTTACCATTTGCAAATGGGCAAACGTTACACAACTGCTAAAGAAAGCTGCTTTGCTTTTAAGAAAACTTCAATTGTTGGAGAAACGTTTCACGTAGCTTGTGTAAAATTCAACCATGCGCTAAAATTACTGGGGTAATATTGAAAGCACGTGTTTTAAGACAAACATCGGTTTTATGAACACCAAGATATGCCATGACCAGTTGGCAGGCCAAACGGCTGCCACACTATTATGGAGTAAGAGCCTTGCTCCACATTGACGTAAAGCAGAAGAATAAAGCAGAAACGTAAAACGGATTAAATGGTTATTCCTATGGAAAGTGCCCGGATTTTCGGTTTCTGCCTTCGGTTTTGGTCGCGTTTTCTGCTGATGTGGAGCAGGGCCTTTAGGTTACGCATTTTTTTACTGTATTTTGTCTCGTGATTAACAGAATTCTATGAGTATTTACTGACAAAAGCATTTCCAGGTTGTTTTCGAGCAAAGTGTGTCAGAAACTGGATTACCGCAACAATGTATGCTGTGTGACCTAGAGTTCACCCACAGAACTGAAATAAAATCCGTAATTGAATTTCAAATTTTGTTTTTTCTTTTTAAATGACTTTTTTTTTCTAAAATACTCATAGTTTTTTTAACAAGGCCCTTTGGATTTCCGAAGGAAGTTTTGAAAACTTTTTCATAGTATGGAAAGCGGGTAAAATGTAATGTCTAATTCGGAAA
The DNA here is from genome assembly GCA_038373865.1 of Uloborus plumipes. Taxonomy (NCBI): domain Eukaryota; kingdom Metazoa; phylum Arthropoda; class Arachnida; order Araneae; family Uloboridae; genus Uloborus; species Uloborus plumipes. The sequence goes on along the minus strand of JAXGGA010003736.1, from coordinate 69,360 downwards.
TTCTCTTTTAAATCACGAAGTAAACTTGATATTGTTCTCGCTCTTTAGACCCATGTGATTAGATGTTGACCAAGGCGAATATTCACAGAGTTATGATATTTGGTATATACAAATTGGATCAAAAAAACTTCTTAAGAGTATTATCTGATCCATGTTAGCATTATTGTGAAGTAGGGGAGAGGGGGGGGGGCACATATGAAAAAAATTACATTTTTGTATTTTTTCATTATTAATTTGAGATGTAAAAGAAACAAGTACTATACGTGATAAATCGTACATTTGCTAAGATTTTAATGCAGTTACCTATCTTCTTCAACAGTGGATTCCAGCCAAAAAAATAAGTCAAAGATATATTAAATTTTGTTCACATCTGTCCCAGTGGGGGGGGGGGCAGTTGTAAACATATCGAGGCACAAGTAAACATGGATACATAAATGGAAATAAAATGCACCTAAGCATATTTCTAAGTATACTGCTTATTACACATTAACAAACACTTACAATGAAAATATCAAGGTATTATTTCAACCTGATTAATTAACTCAATTCAACGAACATTGTAGCCTTCAAGTTTTACAGCAAAAGAAACAGAAGATGTAGCTCGACATGTGCCACCTAAAACTGAAGGTGGTGGTAACTTTAGCAGATAATATCATTACAGTGTTTACCATCGATGTATCATCTGCTTTTGGAAACATAAAAGTTTCATTCATAGTGAATTTTTGCCTTTTTCGTAGTGAATTCTACGAGGACAAAGGCATTCATAGCTAAATTTCCTGGTGCAAGGTTGACTTCAGCACAAATTTCTTAATAATTGCGGTCTTTAAAATTAATACCGGACTTTGCGTCACTTACTACAACTTACTACAGCTTACTACAACTGTTCCTTTTTCAACTGTTTAGCGAGTTTAACTTGCGTTTTTTGCAGCTCTTTCAAATTTCAATTAAATATTGGGTATTGAAACTTTTAATTATTTAATGTTTCTTAATTAGACTATTCAATATATAAAAAAACCCAACATTTTAAAAAATTGAAATTACTGAATATCATTATGCGGCACAGATGAACTGTTCACATCTGCCCCTACATAATGTGTTCACATCTGCTCCTTATCTCATCTTAGGTCTAATTTTATAAAAAAACTATTTTTTCAATAAAAAAAATAGTGCATGAAAACTTTCCTTATTAATGCCACTTTAAGACGAATAAAGTTCAAATCACAAAAAAAGTTTTTAGATGTGTTTTTACTCGGAGAACTGGAACATAAAAGTATATTGGCACTTTACAAAACATAAGATCGTTGATAAATTTAAAGCATAAAATATTTTTGGAAAAAAAATAGAACCGACTTCAGTTGGAAATTGCTCTAAAGTAAAAAATAATTTTTTTCTTTGAACACCATCGGAACTACTTTTAAACATAAGTTTTGAAGTCGGCACAAAAATGATAGGTAGAATGATATTTAACCATATTTTGCCAACATTTTTTCAGAGAAACCATTGAAAATTAAAAGCAGAATATTAGTACCATTACACGAATGTGTGGTAATCAATGAAATGAATCCATTAAAATTTATATTAATAGTTAAATTGTAGTTGCGTATGAATCTATACATTGTTTTTGCGCCGACTTCAAAACTTATGTTTAAAAGTAGTTTCGATGATGTTCAAAGAAAAAAAAAATATTTTTTACTTTACAGCAATTTCCAACTGAAGTCGGTTCTATTTTTTTTCCAACCATATTTTGCTTCATTCTTTTTAGTGTAAATGCACTTAAAATAATCAAAATATAGTTAAAAAACCATGCAGCTGTTCAAAAAAGGGTCGCTCATTGCAGTAAGGATTTACGATAGCACATATTATTTTAAATAACATGAAATTTTAGTTTTTCGATTTCATGAATTTGACGTAAATGCAAGGTATAAAATACAGAATTTTATAAATGTACAAAAATTAACATAATTGATTGTGTATATAATTCTTGAAAAAATAATATAAGTGCTGCAAATCAAAAACCATTTATTGCCACAATCGAATCAAAGCCCCCAAAAATGGCACAAACGTCCATAAGAAAATTTTACAGCATCGAAGGACACCATTGCCAATTTTGACAAAGATCCGACCAAAACTGTCATTTTTACTATAAAAAATACGGGGTAGATCCCCATTGGGGGATGTACCTGCATAAGAACATTGCAATCATTAAATCATTCAAAAAGAAAAAACATGCAGATGTTCAAAAAAATCCTTGCAGACCTGGACTCGATCTTATTCCATCAGGATCTTCAACCTGACGCGCATAACCACTTGACCATCGGGTCGCTCATTGAGTTACGGATTTACAATAGCACATATTGTTTTAAATGACCATGTTAGTTTTTCGATCATAACTTTTTTTCTAGTGAACAAATATCGTCATATGAGTACATGGTACCTAAGTTACACCATCTCCTATCGATTAAAAAAAATCGTTCAAATCGGTTCAGTAGATCAGATGTTATGTGCGAACGAACAAAAAAAAAAAAAGTATACGCTTTGAATTGAGAACCTTCTTCTTTTTTGAAGTCGGTTAAAAATAGTTTAGATCTTTGAAATTTAATGCAGGATATAGTAGTTGTGTATTTATTTACATAATTTTTTTCAGATTTTTCTCTTCATGTTAATCGGGTAAAATAACATTTGTTCCCATACGACCTTGTTCACATTTGCCCCCCTCTCATCTACTTTATTTTTTTAATCATTAGCTATCAAACTGCGGAAAAAAAAGCAACAATACTTCATTTTGAAATCGGAATCACACTTTGTACATATCATACAAAACTAAAAATAAAAATTTTAGTCGAATTTAAATTTAATACACTATCTATGAAATATATCTAATGTGATTATTTGTATTTTCATACATCATTATCGCATACTCTTTATGCAAATAAGACGGTTGAAAAAATATGTTGAAACGTTTTCATTAGCATTGCTAACAGTTAGTTCATTTTATGTATATATTTTTTTTCTTTCAATAGTAAAACAAAAACTTATTTTGTAAATAACTAAATTCTGAAGTATTTTTATGACTACTGTTTTTAATTTGTTCTTTCTTGTGTGTGTGTGTGTGTGTGTGTGTGTGTGTGTGTGTGTGTGTGTGTGTGTGTGTGTGTGTGTGTGTGTGTGTGTGTGTGTGTGTGTGTGTGTGTGTGTGTGTGTGTGTGTGTGTGTGTGTGTGTGTGTGTGTGTGTGTGTTTTAACAAAGCAGATGTATGTACTTTCAAAGAAAGCTCGAATAAAATTTCGATTTGTGTTGGTACATCCTGCATTATTTTATGATAAGGACTAATTTTCTCTTTAAAATCTGAATTGAAATCGATGGACTTTAAAAATTACCCATGAGTAGAAAGTATTTCAAAGTGTGCATCTATTCCCTTTTATTCGTCATTATAGAGTTTTAATGATTTATTTTTTTTCCATAGAGAAATCTGTACTTACAATTTTTAACTCTCAAGTCTTTCGCTAAAACTATTAAATGTCTCATTACGTTTTTTAAATAAATGAAAAAAAATCATAACCATAAATTATTCATGCATACTTTTTCGCTTCAAATGAGTTCTGTTTTTTTTCTTTTTACTACTTTTCAACTTTAAATATATTTTTTTGAACTAAACATTTCTCTTGAAATTTGCAAGTTTGTAGCTTAAGTATATAATTTGCTTTGTTCAAACGAGTTTTTTAGGTGATGAGTAAAAAAATAAATAAATAAATATATACTAAAGATAATTAAGGAATATATTTTTTAGCCAAAAGAAATCTAATAGATGCTGATGCAATTTATTTGGAAATGATAAGCTAATATTAGTAAAAGATTGTTTAAAGTTGCATAATTTTGGGTGGTTTTCAATAGTTAAAAATAAATGCGAAACTATTGACGAATATTTTGAAATAAAAAAAAAAAAAAAAATTCGAAATACTCTGTTCAGATTCTTTGAAAAGCTTTTTGTATCATGTGCTTGAATTGTAGAATGTACTATTCAAGTTTATCAATCGTAAAATAAAAATTCTTCTTGAAACGAAAATTTTCTTTTAGGATGACTTTGTGAAGAATGTCGTAATAAGCACAAGATTATCCAACCATTACGTTTGGTTTTTTATGTTTCAAGATATAAGAAAAATTAAGATGCTTACGCAATTAAATATTTATTTATTTATTTATTTATTTTTTTTTTGCATCTGCAAAAAATAATGCTTAATTGCAAAAAAAAACATTTTTTTTTCGTTTCTGAAAACACAAATGTCACTATAGCTTTTATTAATGGACAAAACGCTTTTGCGTTCTTTTCAAATGACCCACATCCCTTATTATTTTTTAACATGCAATTAGGAAGAATATACAGCTAAGGAACTATTTTAGGGTCAGTCAAAAATACAGTTCATATGGGGGAAGGAGTTATGAGAAGGTTTGAAAGACTTTCAAACCTTTTCATCACAGCAAACAGTTCAAAGTAGTTACAGCGCCAGATTACTTTGTAATCTAGCGTAACTACTTTGAACTGAAAAACGATTTTAATTGAGAACTGAATGAAGATCCAAGGTTTTTTTAAAATATGCTCAAGGTTGCATTATACATTAAAAAAATACTTTCTTGGTATTTTTCAAGTCGAAAAAAATTATCACAAAAACCATATTTTTGTCATGAAACTCGGAATTTGGCTTGTTAGCGTAAAACTTTTACAAGACTACTTAACATAGTTAACTAACTCTATTCTCATGTAATGGTATAATATCAGAAGCACATCAGCAATTATTCTCAATATGGCGAAGGAATTACTCGAACTTTTATTACGTTTCATGTTAGTTTGCCCTTAATAGAGCTTAATAATGCACATATTTATGAAGTAAGCATTAGAGGTTCAATATTGGGACGTATCTGAACTAGTCACAAAGGAGCATATTGAGAAGGCGGACATCATCTTTCAGTAATTATGCACGGCGTATGTCATTGAGAGTGTGTGATGTGTGCGGTGGGGACGTTGCTTTATGCCTCGCATCTGATGTTGACCCATATTCTTCCGGTGTCATCCCTTCACCGACAGGTCTGATGATGAGAAAAATGAAAGAGAGAATTATGAAGAAGCAACATAATATTAGTAACAAACTAGTAACTATTTTTTTAGATCAGAAAAATATTAGGCTGTTTTATAGAGGGGAGACATGAACATTTTATTAAAAATGTATTTTAATGTTTTTTAATCGATGCATTACACGTTTTTTTTCGAAGAAAATAACTTTTTTTCTCCCAAATTGAACATAATTGAATTTTTTTATTTTTTCTAGAAAGACGGTACCATGCATATGAAAGAAGGACATTTCTGTTGCTATTGTTTTATCAAACATGTTTTAAACCCAGTTGCACACAAAAAATTAAATAAAAAAAACTCTTTCAACTCAAACAAGTTAATTTTTTCTTTAAAAATTTAAAAGTCTGAATTTTTAAGTTTGCTACTGGTCAACAATATTTCAGCTGAATTCAGATGTCTGCTTTTAAACCCGTACTGGCGTTAAAAGCAGGAGGAAAATATTTGCATCTGTTTGGCTGCTATTCCCTTCACACTCCCGAACCCCAGCCATACGACGAAAGCAAACTTTTTCCCCGTATTTGGGCGGCGAAATGATTTTCAGAAAAACAGTTTTGATTTGAAATCAACCTTCATCCCTCTATCTTGCGGCAAAAGCACACGAAACAAATTTTAAGAAACGGAAATAATATAAAGTTAAAACATATACATTATTTGTTAAGGGATAGAAGACACATATCATAGCAAATTCAAGTTCATTCATCTAGAATCTTACAAATTTATGTTCTCAGTAATAACTGAACATTGCACTCAAAATGTATTAGTTCAGTTTAAGATGATTAGATGATCGAGTCAGGTATTTTATTAACTTCAAAAAATTTACCTTTTTTTTTTCCAACTGAAGAAACGAGTTTGTTTAAACTTTCTCATTGAAATTACAAACAAAATGCAGACTACCATAACAAATTTTATGTTCATTATGTTTTAATTTTCAATTAACCTTTAGTTAAGCACATGTTTTTCGCTATTGTGCCTCAAAGTTTAATGTTACGATCATTTATTCTTAAACTAAGCATCATTTAAGTTTTTGCACTTTTTGAAGTTATTGGATGATTACAAAATGATTTTATGTATAGAAAAAACTATCTTGAAACTCTTTTCATTAGATGAAAAGGAGATAGTTCGAAAAGCACTAAAAGATACCTTAAAAATATATTTAAATGGAAAAAAAATATATAAAACAAAACGCAAGTTGTAAGACAAATATTTAAACTCTCCGGTCAAATTTATGTTAGATGTATAATAAATAGTTGAAAGAAACGAAAACATTAAATTAACATTAAAGATTGAGCACTCTCCGTAATCCCAAGCAAAAGAGAAATGCTATAGTTATTTTGACATCATCGGTATATTTATATTCTTTAAAGAAATATCAAGCATTTTTCTAACATAAAAAAAGTTTAATGTTTTATGTTATCCTATAAACATTGTGCTTTATTTGAGATTGCGATATTTTTTTGAAATTTTACCAGTAAATACGTTTTTGTGTATCTTTAGCCTGCAATAACCATTATTTTTTTTGACGGTGGCCGCAAAACTGAAACGTAAATTTTCTGTTCGGTAAATAAGAATGTAAAATTGAGAAAAATAATGGACGTTTTGCGTTTAATAGATTATCGTAAGGTAGAGAGCATTTAAATAAAAAAAATATCTTGATTAGAAACAATATAGTTATTTTTTTATACTAACAATATTTAGACGCATCGCAATGACATATTAAAGATTTACCTACGCATTTAACATTCCCGATTGTAAGCAATTCCACTGTGCACGTAAAAAAGCAATTACTTCTAAGTTGAGCGTTAAATCTTTTAAATGTATTATTTGAAAGTAATGGATTGAGATCATTCGTTATTATAGCGCTACGAAGCAAAAACACATTTTAAAGGGTAATTGAAAGAAAACATATCTAGAAAAAAGTGGAATGATGATTATTAATGGTTTTCAAATCAAATTTGGTGAGTATGGAAAAAAAAGTACTAAACTAGAAATTTGAGTGAAATTTACACATACATATTTGAGTGAAGTTTCGTGAGAAAATAAACAAAATATACTAGATAAAAAATATTTCTGCAATATTGCTTCCTTCTAAGTATTAAAAAAAAACATAGCTTAAAAAGGCTCGCAATGATCTGAAAAGTACTACCAAGTTTAAAATTATTGGTAAATTTCAAAGAAATCCATTGCGAACATATGTAATCCAAAGTCGAGTTAAATGTAATTTTTTAGTAATGTTGGTGCTTTTAACTTTGGCTTAGCTTTCAATCTTAGGATTCTAATGTGTTTTTTTTTCTATTACGCGACTTTACTATACATTATTGGTTCTCAAATCCTTTTTTTCTTAAGTTCTTCTTCCATCAATTTTTCTTTAGCATATAAAAAAGAGAAACATCATAAGACTCCTTCTTTCTTTTAGTCAGCTTTCTATGCAAAGTTGTTTTTTTTATTAAAGAAATAGATTAAAATTTTTTAAGGGGGAACATGCCAAGATGTTGTAAGGGCATTCAGTTGCTATGATTCAGTTTTATCTTGCTCTCACATTTTTGAATAGTATGACTTTCAATTTGGTATAGCTTTAAACATAAATTTATGGCTCTTCGAAAAAGTTTAATCCGAAATACAATTGATTTAACGATTCGATATGTTTATAGCAAACTCAAACAACAATGACGTTTGGCGTAGAATGTGTGTATTTTTTTATTTGATTGCCTTAAGGTTTATTGGAAATAATTATCTCGCAAATTATAAGATCACTACAAGTTAAATTTTCTACCTAAAATATAAAAAAAAAAATAATAAAATAAATCAGCTATTTTAAACACCATTTTAGATTTAAAAAAAATGTCGTAGATATTAATTTTGAGAAGGTATGAATCATTTAAAGGTCTAATCAAATACATTACGGCATTTTTATATACAAATACAAACGCTTTAAGATGATATTTAAAGCAACAATCAATTTCGATTAAAATCAATGATTTAAATCAATGATATATTTGTTAAAAAATTACGAATGCAGATTAAGAATACATGAGTGCCTATTTAAAATGAGATGTCATACATAGATCATAGGTAGCTGATGTTATGTAATTTGTGCTTCTAGATACAATAGGAATATAATTTTGACTTGAACGATTTCTCGTTTGATCTTTGTACTTTTGAGTACAGTCTGATGTTATGAAAAAGACATAAATATTGTGCGAGCTATGTATTTTTGTTTTCAGAAACAGTAAAGTGTATATTTTTAATTTGTTTCATTAAAGATTAAAATTGTGAATTAAAAAAAAAGTTTCATTTTGATCAAACATTTTATCTTAAATCAGTTTCTTCATTTTTCCATTTCTTCATTCATGGAAAAGTGCACTTCATCATAACTAAATGTAATAAAATACTAGCTCCTAATGATGATTTGAATGTTTTTTCTTTAAAAATAATAATAGAATTTAGGTTTGACTTGCTGACAGATTGATGTACTTTTGCTAGAAATACAAATATTTTCATGATTTAATATTTTGACTGGAATAAATATCTGAAAAAGTGTACCATTTTCCAACTAAGCTGGTACTAAAAAATGAATTTAAACAAAACCGTTTCTATAGCAAAAGAAAAACAAACACTGAAGATTCTTCTTCAAAAAATCAAACTTTACCTACTTTCTTTAAAACTATTTTTAAAGGATTTCTATGTGAGATAGATTCAATTTCGGTTAAGATGATGTAAAAACTAGTGGCGGTATTTAGTACTTTGCAAGCTGTAAATCTTTCCTTTTTTTGATCATTTTTTAAGCACATCTTTAGAAAGTCAGCTTTACTTGAATAATGTCAGGGGTGTTAAGTTTATTTTTTCGCTTTGGTGTTAGACAAGTACTTTGGAAAATGTTTGTCATTTTCCAGCCTACTTCTTACTAACTTTAAAACTAATTCATTTTAGAAAGGACTAAATTATTTTGTTATGTTTTAAGATAAAAATGCTTAAGTTTTAGAAGAAAGAGCTTTATAAACAAGAACTTGAAATAATGAACATGAATAGAAACTTGTACCATTCATGATGTACTCATACGTAGAGGACATATACGAGAAAGAGATTACAATAAGCGTATTAAGTCAGAGGAAAAGAGTATAAACGAAATGTTCTGCTAGTACCCACAACTGAGACTACTGAACTATGTTATAATACAAACATTTGTATATCGGTTGTTATACTAATTCCTTTTTAAACTCAAATCCAGCTAAAATCTAGTCTTGTATTCGTAACATATGTGGCTCCTTCAAAATCGTTCCAACCTTGGTCCCCCCTCGCAAATCTATTTGACGATTAAATAAGAGTAGCACAGTTTCAATTAAACCCAATCCAAAATCACTTATTTATGTTAGTCTAATAAGAATTATTTAATATAAAAATATGTGTGTGACACTTTTTTTTATTTCTTATAAAAAATGAACAGGATTGAAAAATAATAATGACATAAAAATAAATTGATAATACGTGGTTAAAATTTAAAGACAAGTGTTCGAACAGGTTTATGATGTTCAGGGAAGTATATGTATATACATATCTTTACATAATATATACAAATACTTCCCCGAACATCATGTATCTATATCAATTTTATTATAAATTTACTGCACATTAACCATTAACTTCGATTTTTTGAGCTCAAGAGTCCAAGCAAGAGGTATTTACTCACCCTTCTTTTTTTTCGCTTAAATTGTCAGATTGAAGAGTTAAACATATTATCTCTCACAGAACTAACGAATGCGATTTCAGCATTCTCTGCTTGCATTTAATCATTTTTAAATTTATAACGAAGTAAATAATGTAAATGATTAAATAAAATTAATAAAAAAAGCCATTCTTTACTTAAAGTCAGTTGGGGTAAATGAAAACATGGTTAAATGAAACAAACTGCATAACCCCACTCGTGGTGATTTTTTTGATATTGCACAAATGATGAGTGCGATAGAGGCAACATAAAAAATACATGTAGGGATTTACTGGTGTTTCTAAATAATTTTATGTCTTTAATCATTTATGAAAGTTAACTGAATTATTATTATTATTTTTTTTTGTTAATTGAGTGATCTTACTTTCCACTGTAGCTGATTTACTAATGCGAAGTAACTGGTTTCACCAGTTTTGTTAGTCACGTGAAAGGTAACTTAAAACAGTTAGTTAGGAATCTCACCATCCCTTTTATTTTAGATGTGTAATATCGGAGTTTTCATTTACCTATGCTTTTTGTTCCGCTGGGGTTAATAGACACAACAAAGCTTGACACTTTTAAAAAATTCTTGTGAATTTAATTTTGATTGGATTTTAAATGAATTTAACTTAAAATTTATTTTTAATGCATTTTTTGAATGATTTCTAATTACTTGCAAAGGTTTCAACTGGCTGTATGACAGCTATAAGCCACAGATTCGTTCTTGATGTCGAACTTCTTAAGATTCTTGTCCATGTGATAAATGTAAATATAATTTAATCTGCTGAAAATAGTGACTAAGTTTGCATTTTGATATCTAGTTACTTTTAGATTCTATAGATTTGTATTCAATGCACACAATTTTATCTTTCTATGGATTTAAAAGCAACTCAAAGATCAACAGTTTAAAAAAAAATGACGTTTTGGTTCAATTTCATCTCTCTATTTTCATTTTTTAAATTCCTTTTATTGGCAGACACCTTTTGTTGGAATTCAGTTCTATACTTCGTTTTTTATGCATCTAAATTTGTACGTTAAAAGAACCAACTTGATTAAAATCCTTTCATAATTAAAAATGAAAAGCAAATTCATAATTTACGTAGACATAACGTGTACAAGATTAGCTGAATGAATTTGATATTCTTTTCTATGCAAATAATAAATTTTATTTCTCATAAAAGAGAATATTTCATTTTCAGAAAAGTGTTTTAACTCTGAGAAATTAATATTCAAAATACTTTTGTGGGTAAGCTAAGTGATATGTATTCAGATAAAAAAAAAACCTATTGCTGCATAATTGATTTCAATATACGAGAAAAAAAAAAAGACTCGCCTTTGCAAACATAATAAACGACATCAATAAAGCACAATATTAGTAAATATATGTATAAATGTTTTTTGGAGTTTAATAGTACTCTTTTTTAATCTAAAAAGAATCAGATGCATAAAATGAGTAGTATTTTCATTTGAAAGCTGGAGAATTAAATATAAAATCGCTGCAATGAAATATATTTCTAATACGAACGATTCAGTGATATGCATATCTTTCTTTTAATTATTAAATTTTAGGTTCTGAGTTTTTTATAAGATAGGATAATTTATTAGTTTCAATACAATGCTATGATCTGAAAAAATATTGTACAAAATGTTTAATTTCCTTCTGTTTTCCCCTCAAATATGTTTACAGCTCTCTTGATAAATTTATTTTGATTATATTAGACTTTTTACTTTAACTTTGCTTTCTAATTTACTAAATAAATAACAGTTGAAAAAGTGCATTAAATTAAAAATAATAATATTAATTAACATTTAAATTAAAGCAGATATGCTGTTTTTAAGCTTGTTTTTAAAATTAATAATTATAAATGTTTACGCATTTGTTAATAACTATAATATTCTTCACTAATATATATATTACGGAAAGGCTATGGGAACTGCTCACATGTGCGTCCTGATGCTGTGTTTACAAGTGATCTATCATTTATCTTTTGACCAAACATGAAAATAAATAATTCTTAATTTATTTTTAAAAACTTGAACATTTTCATTAATGTACTTCAAAAATTCAAAAAATGGTTTTCAATAATTAAGTTCAGCTTATTAGTTAGTTTTAAATATACAGGGTGTCCACTCCTATCGTGGACCAATAGCTAATTTCTAAACCGTTAGAGATAAGCATATAGTTTATTTAGGAAAAAATCTCCAAATTACGAAAGGAATTTTGGGTCTATTCAATGTTTTTCAAAAAATCAAATTTTGAAAGAGTTACGAAATTTAAATTTTTATACAGCCCCCCAGTCCTATCAATTATATTTAGTAAAACATTCTTGACACTGTAACGTTTACAACTAAAAAAAATCACTCTTCTACGACAAAAATTGACCGAGTTATGACGTTTTGAAAAATCAAGATTTTGAATGATTTTGCATACGGTCCCTTCAGCGATCTCTCGATGACGTCATGAAATAATGCAAAATCTTGATTTTTCAAAACGTCATAACTCGGTCAATTTTTGTGGTAGAACAGTGATTTTTTTTTAGTTTTAAACGTTACAGTGTCAAGAATGTTTTACTAAATATGATTGATAGGACTGGGGGGCTGTATAAAAATTTAAATTTCGTAACTCTTTCAAAATTTGATTTTTTGAAAAACATTGAATGGACCCAAAATTCCTTTCGTAATTTGGAGATTTTTTCCCAAATGAACTATATGCTTATCTCTAACGGTTTAGAAATTAGCTATTGGTCCATGATAGGAGTGGACACCCTGTATGTGCTCAGATGAAGAAGACAGGGATAAAATTGCATCAACTTCTGTAAAAACAAAAAAAAGTTGCCACAACAAGAGCATAAAATGGCTCATTGCTCTGAACGTTTTGCCAAGAAGTAGAATTGGCAGTACCATAACTTAAATGTTTTTTTTTCAAGAGGTTTTTGCTGTAAATTGAATTAGCAAAACGTACCATGTCAGCATGTGCCCCCCCCCCCCCCCCGTAGTTTGAAAAGTTTTGACAGAGTGCCTTGAAGTGACCTACCTAGATTCCCTAACTATATTATTTTTCAAAAATATATTTTATATAAACTTGAAGTACATATAAGTTTACGAGCGCTTCACCACGCACATAAAAGTTGAACATAAAAATGGCGGTAGAAAGAACTGCTTATTATGTCGTCCTCTGAAATGCGTTTCAGCATACTACCCACTTCTTAGCATACATTCCAGCGACCTAAATCATACGATACGCTTTTTTTTTTTCAAAGAGCAGTGAATTTTATGGGTGATTGTATAAATTAGGAAAAATAAATCATAAAAGTAAAGAAGTCAGTCCTTATCTGTTTGAATTATTTTACTTTTTAACCATTTATCTATTTCATTTAGTGGCACTCAATTTTTTCTATTAAGAAAAAGAAGTTTCATCATATCAAAATCACAATACATACTTAAAAAGTAATAATTTTGAAAAATAATATTATTAAATACAAAATAATAAAAATCCATAACAAAATAATTGAAGTAAATAAATATAAATGCATATTAAAATTTTATAAGGAAGGGCTAAATTACAGGGTGTTTCAAATTAAATGGTAAAAATAATAGCGTAGTGTAAACTGGTTTATTTGGGTAAAACTAATTACTTCTGAAGCTTCAGTTATACGAGATTCCTACAGTAAGGGCGAAAACTATTTCTGAACCGAAGCACTACATGCTCTTCTAATAAAAATCGTGCTAAGCAATTGTGTTTATTGTCAAATAATCAAAAGTTTGGACGAAATCTGGTAATCCATTTCATAGTCATAGCCTCAAACGGCGGGTGAAGCAGTTTAGGGTGGATGGTATATCCCATAGCTGGGATGATTGTGCTGGAGCAAACAGTGCTGTGTTGACCACCAAGATGCACGCATCTAATTCCTTCCTGATTTTTCCTAATGGATTTTAGTAACTACAAAGTGTTCTTATGTCCATTTATGATTGATTTACTCCCGTAAGTCTAGAACAAATGGATGCATCGACAATTGACTTGCTCCAATAATTAACAATGCATTATACTGTATAACGAGTGCGGAAGAAACTGGAACATTCCATTCGCCATAACAACGGATGAGTACACGTACAACACCTATAGAAGATTGCGTAGATACAGTTTCTCTGTAAATCTGGTTTAATGAAAAGACGCAATTACATCGTCCACCTTACTGTTTTCCTGTTGTACTATTCAATGTCAAACATTCTGTTTTTCAAACTTAATTTTCTAAACTAATTTTGCTGACATAAATGTTACTATGCAGAGTAGATTTTTAGTCACTTGATACTTTCCAAATATAGAAACGTATTTCAGATTTTTTTTTAAAGCACAAACTATATTTTAAACATCAAGTGTATGATATATCAAAATATTCACATTGAACACAATAAATAAATAAATAAACAAACGGTGAAGTTTAAGCTCGGTAAAATAAAATGTTTTCAAAAATAAACTACTTCGAAGGTAGCCGTCATTAATCATTGTTATTTTTTGTTTCCAAATTATTTTCTAAAGCATAAGAAAACGAGCTGCAATGGCTGTCTTGGATGAATGTAACATCTTATTGTACTTTTTTTTCTACGTTTCGGCTAATTTCCTCCACTTCACGCAGCGTTAATTTAAATTTTCTTTTCTTTTACTGATGATTGTTTTCATAATTATTGCTGACAGAACGCTTTTTTTGATTATAAAAAGCATAGGTTGCTTTTGAGGAAGTAGAAAAAAGGAATCTAAAGAAAGAATCCGTTAAAGGATTGTACAGAAATGATTTCTCGCTTCAAGTGGTGTTCTTGAACTTGTTACAGGTTTTTACAAGAGAGGGGATACATGAAAAGTTACATCACAAATTTTGGTTAAAATAAAAACATTTAAAATTAGCACATAAAATATTTTATTAAAGCGGGCATTGAACATTTCATATTTTTTATGTTGAGTGTGACAAGAAAAATATAGAGAAAATGTGTGACACCATTTATGAAAACCCCCTTGACAAAAATGAACCTTGCACCACAAAAATGAACCCCCAAAAAAAGAAAGTATCACATTTTGGAGAGTCTATAAAAATTTGCGCAAGATAAGTCGACTTTGTTACAGTTGCTAGTATGACTTTAATGAAACACTTACAAATCATTTAGTTTTATTATTTTTATCCGAAGCTGAAACTTTGCATTGAAAAACATTGGTAGCGTACATTGAAATGCTTCACTTTTTCGGGAGCTAGCTTGGTGGAATTCTATATTATCTGCGGTTTTAGATAATAAAATACAATACGTAGAAAATCTTCAACGTCGCTATCCTCTTGATTGGTGGAATTCTTCAATATTTGGAGATTTTATGCCTAACGGAAAAGTACCCAAAATTGACGCAAAACTGAGTAACTCTTAAATTTGTTGCACGACGTTCAAGTTTAATTTCGTTATTAAGGTGTACCACACGCCTCCTAAATCTCAGTTACCTTTCTCCACCCTGTGTTAGGCGTACATTTTCAATCGTCCCATTTTCTTCATTAAGTGCATTAATAGTAATGTTGATACATTTTCTTTTTTAAAAATTTCTTAGCATTTTGCTTCGATTCTTAATATTTTTTACTTATTTTCAATACATTTTATTGTTAAGTTCAGTTTATCTACACTATTTCTACTTACACTTCGTTAATTTAAATTTTTATATGTAATTATCACTGACGTTCTGTTTTGTACATCTTCAGCTCCATTTAAAAACTTCTTTAACATTTGGTTACATTCTCCTGGCATTTAATAGTATGCAACGGGTGAATACATTTTTTGGGTAAATTTGACGTTGAAGATCACACAAATAGAATACGTATGATAATAAATTAAAAATATTGCGCAAAAAAACTTAATGTATTATTTCTTTAACTAATATAAAAAAAACCTAGCTAAGTAATTACGCAGTCAGTGCAAACGTAACTATTACTGGCTAAAGTAAAATACATTTATTTTTTACTCTAAAAAAATTGTTTACATTTGGAATATTTATCATTAAAAACGTAAGTGTTAGTAAGAACAATCTCCTTGGTAGTTACATTTAGTACTTTTAGTGCACACTACCATGAAGTTACTATATGTATTTAGGTTAAAAGATTTCTAACCATAAAATTAGCTACATGAATGAACATTCTAAAGATTATTAACTGCTGTTTTCACTTTTCTTTCGACAACTACTTTAAGACGAAACTCTTTGCTTATTTTAAACACACATTTCGTTTAAAAAAGAAAATTAAATCGGAAAGAAGGAGAATTAAATAAGGGTATTTTTTATGCAAGTGAATTGAAAAAAGCGATGTTCATAGATATATTATGCATACAATAATTTGAGCTCAGTGGTACACATTTAGTTTTTTAAATTTAAAAAAAGAAAAGAAAATATTTTTTCAGTTTCCAATGAGGGCAATAATTATGTCTTAATATAATTTTCAGTTGATCTATCAAACGTTACACTAACATTTTGCAGTTTTCGCATCTTAAATCAATAATTGATGCACACACAACTTTTTTCAGCAATGATGAAATTTAGCTGAAACATTAAAAAAAAACAAAACATTTGTAGCTATAAATATGTGTAAAATTTATGAGTCTTTCACCTCATACTTTCTGAAAGAAAAAATGTCGTGCGATGCACAACTTGTTATCCTGTCAGTCCTTGTGGGCGTTCAACCAATTCAAGAATTCTTGAATGTATACTAAACCTTAAATCACATAACATGATAAATGTTTTTTCTTGGAATAAAGAGGATTTTGCGCAACTGCTCATTGTGAGTTACAGCATTATCATGGAATTGACGTGTTCCATTCTTAATATTTTTTAGGATTAGTTGGCGTTAAAAATGAATAATGTTTAAGAGATAAAATATAGTTTTCGTACAAATGGGTTACATAAAGCAATCACTTCTTGGAACTTGAAAAATTAATGGTTTGAGTATCTTATTAATAGAGTATTTCATGAGTTTTGATCTTTCATAGAATGAAATATTTTAACAACAAGTACAAATGTTGTCCAGTGGCTAATAATTTATGGTAATTGTCGAGTATAAAATGTATTCTTTTGAATCTTATAACTCCAAAATATCTCTGATTGTCACTATCCCTGTTTCTGAAGATATTTTGGATTGTCACCAAAAGTGATTTTCATTCAGTAAAACGACCAATTAATTGCAGGTGTTTTTTTTTTTTAATCAAACTGTATTTACTCAAAGACTAGATACACGAGAAGAAATATGTAGTTGTGTCCCACGAGTGTCACCTGTGAGGTAATTTTTAATGCAACGCTAAAAAAATAATATGTAACGTAAGCATGACGTAGGTACAATTTTCAGAAACAGTTAAATTTTTTTTTGGCGTGTAATAGAAGTTGAACTTAAAATATGATTAGAGATTAAAATTAATTTTAGCAAAATGTGTCCCCATATATAACCGCTTTCTCTCCTTACTATTTTGCTCAGTTTTAGTCCACACGTGATTGGCTAAATATATTTTGAGATATGCTGGGGAACATTTTTACAATCGTGGTATTTATATTTTGTATTAACTTGTTAATCAACTTTCAATGTCCAACCGGGTGGGCCACACGTTGTCCCTTCCCCTGCCTCCGTAGTGATGCTACTCCAAAAAAAAAAAGTTTACAAAATGACAATGTTTGAAGTAATTTTTGATAGTTAACTGTTTTACATATTATTTAAGTAAACAAATTCATTTTAATACAATAATGTTTCTATATATTGATATTTTAAAACATATGTGGTAAACAGATCTGCAGAATATAACTGATTCAATGTGCATTAGGGATAGAGAAGTCAATTTTGAAAAGCAAAAATAAGTTCTGGATTTTAAATAAACTGGATTCGTTAAATAACATTTAAAAAAAACATATCTCATTAAAACTTTACAGTACATTAAAAGGACTAGTTGCGCACTTTATATTTCGTAATATTACAACATAATTTAAGGAAGAGAAAGCTTTGAACTTTTGTAAAGCAATCATTAGAGCGGACTTTTCGTGGAAGCGCTTCGTGTCAAATGATATTACGTTTTTAGCATCTTTGATGTCCTCACCTACCATGATGCTGCATTGGGATTCATTTTCACATTTTATTCGGGTCACGTTTCAAAGCTCCGGCGACTGCACTTCATCATGACTTTGTGATTTGCAGTGAAATAAGATTTTTCATCCGGTGTCTAAACTGATTTATTAGGTTTCTTGCACTGAGTGTTGGAAAGTCATCGAAAAGAGAAAAAAAAAAAAAAACTGAAACAATTTGAGTACCATACAAGTGAACATTTCTGATAGGTTTGTATCACAGAGATATTTGCTTTCCTTATAGGTATTTAGTTTAGGCTCTATACGATAGAAACTGTATTTTCTGCTAAGTGATTAAATTAATAAAGAGCTTTTCGTGTAATAAAGAAAATGTGCACAGCTCTAGAGGTTTTTCCAAGGTGTTTCTTTTTTTTTTTTTTTTAATGGAAGGTTTCATTAAAAATGAAACATACACTGCAATAAAATATAAAAGAAACCTTCTTTAGGACTATATTAATAAGCTTGATCCGCACTAAAAATTATGAAACACGGCAGTGTCTCAGCTAAGTTCATGATGCTTACATTTACCAGTAATAATTTGCATTCACCTTCTCTAAATGTTGCAAGTTTGTACGCATGAATTTAAAAAACACTTTTGAACAAGCATGTAGTAAAAAACGATTTTAGAAACGTTTTTAAACTAATGACTTGAATCGAAGAGAGCGTCGAAAACCTGTATTAGTTGAACATTTTTAAATTTCCCAAAATTCATGGAAGTTCATCCTTGTTTGTTTACTTTATCAGCAAAATTATCTTTACAACTGCTATTACTTTTCATTGTTGTCGGCAACAATTAAAACGCAGCATTGGCCAGGGCAAAACATGTAACTTAAGAAGTTGTCTTAAAAGGATAACAATAATCGTTGCTGTGTTTAAAATGAGAGTAACGTGTGTCACCTAGTATAGTTTCGAATCATTTCAAGCTGTTAAAAAGTGTTTAAAGCTGTTAACTGCGTAAATCTTTAATTTCAAAAGACGGACTTGTCAGTATATATAGTTTTTTTGTATTATGCATTAACTTTCATGAAAAGTTAAATGTAATTTTTCTTATAGTAACTTAAACTTACTTATACCGCCACCATTTAGCAGTTTAATAGGTTTTCTGTAATCAAGTCAACTTCGTGTAAGGACTGTTGGCAGTGAGATGTGTTGTCCATGCAGATTCCTGGTCCAATCAGTTTTCTAGGAATTTAATTTTTATCATTGTTATTCTCATGTGAAAATCAGTTTTGGTTTATGGGCAGTTTTCGCGTGCTGCTTGAGAACAATAAACTTAAGTTTTTTTTTTTTTTTGCTCATTTGGTATACTTAATAGAGGAACTATCTCTCTCTAACGCGCAAATTCATTCTTAAAATCAATTTGTGAATTTTAGTACTTACGCCACTTTCATTCTTTCCCTCCTGTTTGTATGCTAAATCATATAGGGGAGAAAACTAAAACACTATTTTAACTTTCTGCAAGAAGCAGTGATGATAGGTATTTTAAAATGAATGATGTAATTAAAACTACTATTAAATGAAAAAGAAAAGTAAAGAAGAAAAAAAGAAAACTTTTTAAAACAATAGAGGGAAAGGCACGGGAAAATGAAGTGTTTATTTCTCGAATTTGTGATTGCTTGATCGAGTAAAAATATTATAGAGCGATTCCATACCAAATCACCGAAAAAAAAAAAGTTGGTCGCACGACCGACTCGGATTTTTTTTAATTTGGTTCACAGATTGATGGTATAGAGGTATGAAAAAGCCCAAAAGGAAAGTTACCTGCTCCACTTATTTCCCGAGATACGGGTTCTCAAAGTTTGTCCGGACCTTCAAAATACCAAAAAATTGATGTTTTTTAATAATTTTTTCTTAAAATTTCTACTCATGCAATATAAAAGTGTTTGATATCTACGAAAACTAGCTACTCCTGGCATTCAGAAAAAAAAAATATGGCAATGTTTATAACGGAAAATGTTAAGGTACAACACTCTTAGAAGTTGCCATCACAAATTTTGATTTTCCCGATTTTGCTAAAATTGAGGAATTTATTCCAAAAAAAGGAAGACATAACCAAAGGTTTACTCACATTCTGGTAGTGTACAGATGTTTACTATAAATGGTTTCACAATGCATAACTTTGATTTCTCAGTCCTTCTTGGAAATATTTTAGCTTAAAAATGAGATATAAGGCAAAAAATGCGTTTTTGGCCATCTTGGCAGCCATTTTTCTCATAAAGGGGGAGCAGTAGAAACTTTAATTTTTTTTTAAACAAGCCACTGATATGTTAGCTATTCACAGGAAAAGAGTTTACTTTTGGTTATTTCTCCCATTAAGAGATATCCTGCTGACAGTAGGAAAGAGTGGTAATGAATGGGCCATGGTGATGAATGGGCCACTAACAAAATATGAAAAAGTATTTGCATGAATTTTTTTTTGATACCATCAATAGATGTAGCTATTTGTTCTACTAAACTCATCCAATTTTCATTCGTTTGCGCTGAGCCATTTTTGAACTAGAGTGGCATGGTCAAGAATCTGACTGAAAAGTAAGTTTTTCCCTTTTTAGTAAAACATTTCCTAGCTAAAATGTACCAAGTATTTCACTGCATACATATGTATAAGTTAGTCTTCCCATATCTATAAACTAATTTTAAGATGTATTTTGATGTTAATTCAATGTGCTCAAAAAACCTAAATGTATTCCAAAAGTATAGGTGGGGCTGAATGGGCCACTATGTCATGGTAATGAATGGGCCACCTAAATATTGTTTTTCTTCCTTTTCTTTGGATTTTCACATTAATATGAAACACTACTGACTGTCACAGATAAAGATTACTGTCGTCAAAATAGGTTTGTAGTAACTTCTAAATATAATTTGCAGATCGATATTATATTCCTATAGTACAATAGACCTCTGGTTGCGGTGCGTGGCTTGAAAAAGCCCCCCTCTCTCCTTCATATTATATTCCTCACAGTACAATTTCATTCTCTTTCTTGGTAACTTAACTTAGATATTTCTTATTCCTGATGTCTAGTAAATTAAAAAAAAATTGAATTTTGACAAGTTTGAACATGAAGATGAAGTTTTTGAAAGTGATTTTTAATATTATTTTTGAAATATATAAATTTTGTTAAATCATAGTGTGTATTATCTGTTATTTTTTTATATATGTTTGATGTTGTTTATTTCTTACAATCTCATTATTTAGTCATTTTTCTGATACAATTGGTATGAATTGGTATCTTTAGTTTAATTAAATCAGTTTTGATGTTTATATAATTTTAAATCAGTATGATTTTGTATCATCATGTCAAGTGCCACATTTATTTTGTCATATTCAGCAAATAAAAGATTAAATCCACATATTTTCATTGAGTTCATTTAGTGGCCCATTCATTACCTTCGATGGCCCATTCAACCCCATAGGTGGGGTTGAATGGGCCAAATTTCAAAATTTTTATTTTCTATTATAATTCATTATAGACAGGTGCTAATCCAACTTTTATGACTTTTTTAGAGAGCCAGATAAGTAGAGTAACTAAAACACCAATTTATAGTTAAAACAAAGTGTTAGAAAAAATTACAAAAATTCAAAACCAAAAAGTGGTCCATTTATTACCACTCTCCCCTATATGCATGTTTTTCACGACGACCATATGCTTTTGTTCCCCCTCTCATGGACTTAAAATTAATTAAACCAAAAAATAATGATATATTTATTAATAGCTGTATTATCTACCTACTCCTGTTTTTAATTGAAGAATTTCTTGAATATCACATGAATATCAGGAAAATAAATGAGGTCTTTTCGTTTGATGTAGGATATTTTATGACAAATTTCATTTGATGGGCTTCTAACTGAGCATGGTGATAAAGAGCTGTTAATTTCAGCATCGAATTCCATTTTACCTTATTAACAGTTAAATATTTACAAAATAATTAAATAAATAATTTAATATAAAGCCATGCTTGAAGAATTAAAAGTTAGTGCAACTAATTTATTCCCATACTGATCTTTACAAAACTGGCATGTGTTGAGCACTGATAAGAACTGACAAGAATAAGTTTACTCACTAAAATACTAGTTCACAGATACTATAAAGCGTACATTCTTTTCTATAAAATAATACTGCAACAAAGAACAAGGGTATAAAGGGGTAGATACTAAAGAATTTCTTGAAAAATCAATTAAAATAAAGGAGATTCGAATATTTATCTCATAGGCAATACCCAATCTTGTGATTGGATGTCCCTGATTGATGGCTATAAACAGGAGGATACCCTTCTCGGAGGAGGAAAAGTTCTCTCAGTTTGTATCTTTAATTATTACACAAATAAATTAAAAAATAATAATAATGAAAAAACAATCGAATTCAAATTATGTTGTTCGCTATTACGAACTGCGATATATGTGTGTGGATGTATTTATGTGCGTGTGTGGACAGTGAAGTCTGTGGTGGTGTGCGTGTGTGTGTGTAGGACATGGACGCCAGAGGGAAGGCCGAGGACCAAGGTGGACCTGCATCAGGGGCAAGCGGAGAGGCAGAGTGAGTCCGAGTCCAATCTGAAAAGGGAACCACAGCATCAACTACTGTCGAAAATGCGATTAAATAGAAATTCGTCATTCATTACTCAAAAATATTTTAAGATCAAGTACCAAGTATTGTAATTTTTATCCATATAATGAGTTTCTGAAAATGTAATCGGTCTTAAGAATTCGCTAGTTATATGATATGGTCAGTCAAGGTACTTCAAAACCACTCCTTGTAACTGTATTCCGCTTACTATTTTTTAGTTCGTAAACGAGGACATACATTGAGATCTTGGCTCTTTATGATTAGAACATGTACAACACTAAAAATAATAATTTTGTGCAATGTATTCCGGACTGGCTCAAATATACGTAAATAACTGTACAACTGTAGTGATACGTTATTCTGTTTTCAATCTACTGCTTGAACATATTATAGTTTTTGCAATCACACCAAATAAAATATTCACAGTAGGTACATTAAAAACTTTTAAATAGACATAAAACGCGAATTTTAAGCCATGCAATATTAATGTGTTTACTACACTATGTTTTCAGAAATCTTTTGTAAGTCCTAATCCGATTGTAGCAGCAACATTATACAAAGTGCCATTAATAATTTCTGGTCTAAAGTTTGCACTTATTTCTTTGAAAGCTTCCGTTCTGCCCCTAATCCTGCATTAGTAATCTCAACGGGAACTCTGATCATCCTGGAAATCTTACTCTCTTCGCTTACATACATCATCAGCGGAATAGTTGTTCGGAAGTTTCATACGTGACTTTGAAAATGTGGGATGATATTCTCTAAGTGGACATCTAAGCTGGTATTAAAAGTAGAAATCGAAAAGTTTTAAAAGAAAATTAATCTTTTTGGGGTAGGTTATCTGTATCATACTGGGGCTAAATTGTGGAAACATAGCACAGCGAAATGTATGTGTCAGGAACATGTTTTAATAAATCACAATCCAAAGAATTGTCTTTAACATTTTAAGATTATTGTTTTGAAACATTTATTTAGGCTTAATGCATCATCATGCATTAGATAAAGAGATCGCAATAACCAATGGACAAGAGGTTACCAAAGTCAAGATCACTATGCATCCCCTCCTAAAAATTATTAACTTTGTGGACCCCCTCAACCCCCGTGCCAAAAAAAAAAAAAAAAAAAAACTTGATATAATGCATTTATTTTTTTTCTAACAAAAATATGTTTTTGCGGTTTTAGTTTTCTTTGAATGTATTTAGTCGTTGTTCTGTTATCTTTTAGAGTTTTTGTCTAGTTTTCATTACTTAGAATTATTATTTTCAGCTATTGAAGTAAATATCTATTCAAAACTCAATTAGGGATACACAAATGTTGTCACCTCTACAATATCTTTACTAATAATAACAATATGAGAAGTTTGCGAACAAAACAATGTTTGCCTAGTTGAAGTGTATTCATTTTGCACAGGAATTGCGTACGAAATAATATTTTAGGATTGGAAAGTTTTATTCCTCATAAATGCACTTTCGTTTTGAATAAAAGTACTGTTTTTTTCCTTCAATTTCAAACAGTTTTTACTTTTTAGCAGGGTAGCACAGTGTTATCCCTGGCATGAGCTTACGGAACACACTTTGGGATACAGAAATAATTGTCTGTCATCACAAGCACTTGCCATTGATTATCTGCAAAGAAAAAAGAAAGAAATAGAAATTAAAAAAAAATTACTTCTTGAACTCAAATTATATTTTTCGCAATTACGAATTGCGAGAGGTTTTTGTATCTGTGTAAACATGTGTTTGTGGTGGCATGTGTCATTGTGCGTGTGAGTGATAGACGCCGCCACCACCAGGAGCGGAGGCGAAAAATCTACACCACATGGAGCAGGAGGCGGTGGTTGTATGAGAAGTTGAACCACCGTCCACCCATCTGGTGGCAGACTCCGAATCCAATATGAAAAAGAAACTGAGCGTCACCACGATCAAAAATGAAATTAAACCGAAACTAGTGATTGCTAAAAAAAAGAAGAAGAAGAATGAAAAGTAAATGGCAAATCAAAAAAAAAAAAAAAAAAAAAAAAACCACATAATCTTGAGAATTTACAAGAAGTAAAAATGTTACTTTTTTATCATTTTTCTTCTTTAAATTCATTTGTCTATGAAGTAATTTAGAAAATTGAATATTACACAGCTATCGGTAAAAAATGCATGTGTAAGCAAGTCAATTTTCAGAATACGAGTAAAAAAAATCGCTATTATTCACATTAAAAGCCGTAAAAATAATTCAATATATGTAAACATTATACAACGAAGTAATTTGCTTTGAGAAGATCTGGGATATAAGACTCAAAGCCGACGACGTTGGTGTACGGAGAATAATTTCGACGCAATTCACGTTACTAGTTACGTTTGTATCCAAAAAGAAACATGTTTGTATCCAAATAAACAACAAATTATCTTAAAATTGATTATTTGATAATAAGATAGCAATCCTAAAAAGTCCTAACAGGAACGAGTTAAAAAAGAATCTGCTGTGCAGAATTTTATACACAAACTGGAAGCAAAAAGGGAGTTTTTTCTTCAATTCAATTATTTCTTCTTAAATACACTTAATTTGCAACTTAATTACGGCAACAAGGGAAAAAACTGCTGCTTTAGAAAGAATTGTGGCTTAAAATAAACGGTAGTAATTTACAAAAAGAAGCGCGTGTATTTTTTGTTTCATTTGTAGTAATTAAAGAGAGGTTGTAAAATTCATAGAGCAAATTAATTAATGGTAATTTTACTGAAATTAATTTTACTTGTATGGTTAATTATTTAAATTCAAAGCCCATTCATCAGTGCAAATAAACACACTATTTACGTCAGGGTCTTTTAATAAAAGAAAAGATATAGATATCTATTTGAGTTTTGTATTTTTCTCAATGTCTGGAAAAGGAAAGAGAAATATCTGAAATTGTTGGAAAACTTATGATTTCTCTTCTCTCGTCCGTCGTAGCGGCATCGGCTTAGAACTAATGGAACTATTTCTCTTTCTGATGTGTCTGCTGACAGGAGAAGAGATTTCTGCATTTTCTTCGTCCGCGAAGTCTCTCTGAAAAAACTCTTATTTTGTTTTTGTTTTGTTTTTTGTTTTTTCGATGACAAAAAAATAGTTGGATAGAGGTTTAAAATGAAGAAAATATCTTGTTGCTTTAGAAAACGGTACGATGGCCTATTTCAAGTGTTGGAAAAGTGCTAGTTGTATTACTGCTTTTAATTTTTACTATTTTGGTGGATTTTTCCTTTTTTGTTCCATGAAAATATGCTTAGTTCGTAATTGGTTATTCCAACAATAATTATTTCATATTTATTAATTTTAAAAGACAGTTAATGAGTTCCTAATTTTATGCTCTAGGCTGAGTACCATGCGTTTGGTGCTGATGTTTTGTAAAAACTATAATACAAGACATTTTGCAAATAAGTTTGCTTCATACAAGAAAATTGGTAGACTAATCTTTTGAACTGGATATGATATAGAAAGACCTTGAGATAATAAATGTCTGGGTCAATGAATAGGATTTTTTTTAAAGAAATAAACATACTAATAGTAAGATTGTCTGTTGTGGTAGGCCAAATAAAACAACATTAAATAAGATAAGCATTATTATTTACTCAATATTAAACACATAACTGATTGACAACACCAATGCAGTACGTTTTTCCCTTCTCCCCTCTAGAAATTATCTAACCAAGTAAATACATGCCTTAACGTGGGAAATAAAAATTGTCAAATAAAAATAAAATCCAAGTTTAAAACTAATTAACAACTAATGTTTCCGATCGATACGAAAGGATAAACAGCCTGTCAAAATCAGGTACATTCATCATCCGATCCATCATCTTCATCTTTGGTTGATTTTTTATCGATGTAATTCATTGGCATTCTAGTGCGTGACTAATAAATTTCTGAGAGGTTTGCATTCTAAGGCGCAAAGAAGTGGCTGGGGGAATTATAAGCCATTGAGGTATACTATAGCAGTTAAAGATATTTCCCTTCATACACATTCCCAAAATTTCTTGTAAACAATTGTATTGATCACTTACTGATATAACTCTCTATAAATTTTATTACAAAACTGCAATTTCTAACTTTTCTATTAATGTTAGAATGTTAATCTTCATATCTGCACCTCAAAGCCAGACTAACGTAAGTCCATTTTCGTTACTTTTAAGCAGAGTGTGCAAGCATTTGTCTGACGCATACAGAGGAAAAATTCACAGATACAATTGACACATGCAAAGCATGTCATTAATACTGCTAAACAATTGCAAAGGATTTTTTTAAATGTAGAATAATGTCCTTATGGGTTGATGCGAAATAATATTCTACATATAATAATAGTAATCAAGTGAACATTGCCATTTTTGACTCGCTTTAGCATTGAAGTACACATATAAGCTGAACCCGTATAATTCAGTTTGCAGTGCTTTAGCGGTCATTACGTATATATCAGTTCATGTCCCTAAATCATTTTGATGCCGAAGGCTAGCTTCAATCGAATATCTCTGATAGCATCTTGTAAAGCGAAGTCATAATGACGTCAATGCGAGTCACAATGGTGACAAGCCATAAATTGACAGAACTGACTTCTCTGGGGAATCACAACGTGACATATTTGTGACAAGATTTCGTGACTTCAGTACAGCGTCTCAGGTACAACTTATAATTTACCAGTCGCTTTGGGACATTTAAAATATTTGAACGCGTATTCGCATTCGAAAATTACTACTGTTTAAAACTTAGTCATTGTGTTTTTTTTTACAGAAACTGGTTAAAGTGTTTCTAATATAAACATTTTAAACTACCACATTTGTTTAATGTAAAAATTGCTGAATTCTCATTTTATTTCAAAAATAGTTTGTGTTTAAATATTCTTCTACTTATGTCGCAGGTGTATAAAGTTTTAAGGGTTTCATATTAAACGATTTTGTCGATTCGCAAGTGTCACAGATTTGTCATTGAACTGATACTATGGGGCTGGTGTGGAAAAAAAGCAAAATTCCACATCTTATGTAGCGACATCCGGTAGAACAATTAAAACGTAAGATACGTAATTTTCGTTTAATTTATAATAATGAATGAATAAAAGTCTTTAAAATATTTCATTCATTTGCATGGCAGATTGACGTGCAATCAATTAAGTCATTTATAATGGTCCTTGGAAACGCATCCGGAAATAGAGAACAACCCTGCACGCAAGGCATTGTTATCGTGTCTATTGATTACTGCGTTAGCATATATACCCAATGTCTAATTTGAATATATTTAGACATATATATGTTCCATGACGTGTTAATATCAGCGAAGATTGTCTTGAATTCGTAATGCAAACTGTTAATGTGGAATAGGTTCTTCAGTTACACGTTATTAAGTTACGCATACCTACTAAGGTGGGCTTAGTTGAGGAAAAGATTTAATTTAATTTTCATGGCATGCATGTCTAAAATAAATGAAATAGTTATACAGTTTCGTACTTTGACACATACAAATTTAAAGAAAACCCACTACGTTATGGTACTGTTAATTAAAAATTTATTGGATTTAGGTAAACACCAAAGATAAATAAACTGTTTAAATTCAATTTTAAGTAATGTCTAATTAATATTCTAAAAAAAAGTTTGAGCTCCAAACTAAGTAGCTGGAATCATAAGGAAAGATACATTTAAAATTCCGTTCTAGTTTCCTTTTCTTACCTTTTCTATTTCTGAGTAGTTCATAATTGCTTATACATTGACTTGATATTCCTCATTCTATTACCTTTGTGATTGTTTGATAGCGAATCACCTGATCTATTACTTCGTGTGGCGTGTAGGAAAGGGATCGGGCTGATCGTTAATAAGTTTGCTCATTAGTTTCAAATCAAAACCTAAGCAAAGACATATTAGTGGATTTTGAGCATGAAATCATTATCATAAGCTAAATTTTATCCTTTATTGTAAATGTTTTTACATATGTAAGGATTTTTGTGTACTGCCGGAGCAAAGCATCCGGCCGCTCGGCTGAAAAATCGTTTGGAACGAACTTTTGGAAGGGACGTGAGGTAAGAGGACGGGAGATTGGGGGTGGCCGGCAGAAGGTAGGTTAGTATGTTGGGGATTTTGGGCATTAAATAATTATGTAAGCTAAATATTAGAATTTTAATATAAATGTTTTAACCAATACGTTTATCTTCGTGTGCCGTCGGCACAAAGCGTGTGTCCGGTATGCTGGAAAGGCTTTTGGAATAAACCCGAACTTTTGGAAAGGACTTGTGGCAACGAACGAGAGACGAATATGTTGAGGATGGCTGGTGGAAGGAAGGTGATTGTTTAGTGGTTGGAAGATGGCAGAGTGGTTTTTTAGTAGATGGTTTTTCAGTAGTTCTTGCTTGTTTGCGTGTGTCCTGGAAGTTATTGGAGGAATTTATTGTTATGCTTCTTTTAATGTAAGGGTTGAATTAAAAATTACGTCAAAACGGTAATTAACACCAATTTCTCTTACAACAAGGGCGGTTTAACAGATGAATGTATCGCAAATAATTCTAAATATTATCTCAAATATTTCAAAACGAAAAAACTTTGAAATAAAATATAAAAATGAATTTTAAATCCAAGGACTATTTCTGTAAGCTTGATTTGCACAAAAAATATGAATGAAATGACGATATTATTTCTTGATGACAACAGTTAAACATTTTAGTTTATCTAAATTTTTTTTAATTAAAAATTTGAGAGAAAAGGTATCCTCCTATTTCTTACCTTAAATTTTTAATTTAAATTTTATCGCATGTTTAAGAATTAATCAACATACATAGATATAATTAGATCACATGAAAATTTTCACTGTTGCCATCAAGAAATCCTATATTTATTTTATTTCACACTTTTTAGTGCAAATCAAGCTCACAGCAGTTGTCTTTAGATTTAGATTTTTTTTTTTTTATGTTTTATTAATCACTGTGCCGATACGATAAATATTTCACTCTATTAAGGTCATTGACCACATAAATGTGAAAATAATTAGGCAATAATTATGATTTTGTCTATAGTCATTACTAATGTTTTTCAAAATATGACGCTGTGCCATGACACACCAAGAAAAACCTGCTTTTAGCAATTCGATATGTGCGGTAACTAGTGACTATGTCTTAAGTTTTTGAAGGCTATAATAGTCTAACTCTAAAACCGTTTTGGAGTACTAAAAAATAATATTTCTTTCAGTCAAACATGTTTTATATGTTGTTATGTATATATTGCACATATGTGTCATGTACACATAAATTCTAAGAAATTGGTCAAGTTTAAAATATTTGCTTTTTCCCCCTGTAAAATAAGATTTCACCCTAAAAACATTTTTTTACGGTTTAGAATTTTAAACATGACGTTAACAGAAGAAAAGGAATTACTTTCTCAAGACTTTATTAGCATGTTCCTTAGCATGATGAATTACAGATATGCTCTCAAATGGGTCCCTATTTTTCTCATCTCACATTGCACTTAAAAAAAAAAAGTTAAGGAATTCTTTTTAGCCAAAACATTTTTCAGAAATTAAGTTTGCTTCTTGATTACAAGATTTAATTTGATTTAGAGACTTCTTTTTCAAAAAAATTTTCAGTTTTATTTAAAGGAAAAAGTATTTTCAGCAAGCATTCCCAATTACATTTTTACTTAATTAAAACACTGATATCCATCTTTTATTTAGTTACATTTACCTTTCCATTTTCTAGTCACATTCTTCATGTTTTAGTGTTCGTAGTAAGACCTCCTTACATTTTATGTCATGTTAAATGCCCTCAAGGCTTAAATCTTTGTTTGATTATGAAAACCTAATGAATCTGCGAAAGAAATTATTGTGTAATTTATATTTCAAATCAATAATGGAGAAGGTCTTGAGGAGAAATTACTACTTTGATCTACTTATTACTTTCTACGAAAATTAATGTAAAAAAAATAATCTTTGCGTTGCTTTCTCATTTTTTAAAAGTTTTATAACCTAGTCCAATTGTTTCCATCCAATATTTACTTTGATTATTTAGTGTTATGTTCACTGACGATGAGTACACGGACAGATAATAACTATTAAAGACGCTGCACAAAAATGTTAGCGCTGCCTGAACTTGATAAGAGAACTTCTAGCAGTGTAAGTGTACGATAAACAATGTGCAAAGAGTGTAAAAAAGAGATAAATAATACATGCCAGAGATTTTTAATTTTCAAGTACCTTAGCGACTTAAATCAAACATTCAGTTTATCAACCGTTTATTCTGTACTTCAAGGCCAGACTAACGTCAGTTCACAAAAATGGCATTTTTCAGGTTTTTACTACATTGTATGTAGAATCCTTTTTGTGTTGAACCATATCAGCGTAATTCTGTTTTAGAAAATTATTCAACATTATTTATCAGTGTTAAAAGAACGCGAGTCTAACCTTTGCATGTAACAAGTACAAGTTGGAACTCTTGAAAAGTAGTAATAATGTGACTTACGTCAGTCTGGCTTTCAGGTATAAAAAACGATGTTATTATTTGCAGTGTAGACGGAACCCTTAATGTCCTCTGGTCTTCGTGCCTTCTAGAGCATATACCTCCTCTTGGGCGGTATGTGTGTGTGTGTGTGTGTGTGTGTCTGTGTATTCGTGTGTGTGTAGGGGGGGGTGTCTGGAAGCGCTGTAGAAAATCATTTGCTTAAAAATAAAACAAGTACTTGCTCGTTTTTTTTCAAGCAGTTTTGACTTAAAATCGAGTACGCATTATGATCAAAGTCAACCATACCGTCTCAAATGAAACTGCTTTAAGCAGGCGATGAATAGTCTCAGTTATAATTGCCAATTTTCGACTATCCTCGGCAAAGAAAAAAAATATATTCAAACTTTATACGACACACGTTTTCCTTTCCAAAACCATTTTTGTTTACATCCTATGTGATCTAGAAATTAAATTACAGCTCTTTAAGTGAAACCCTTCATTACGAAAGTTGAGCATAAAGTAACGTTTTGACACCGGAAAGTGGCAAAAAATGCTGCATTTTATGCATTTTTCACTTTTTTGAAAAAAAGTTTAAAGCTCAAAAAATAGGTTTCATAATGTTTCTAAAGCAAAGCCTCACTTAAGCTGCAGTTATTTTATGTTACATCTAAGAAAAATTATCACTACTCTGGTGACCTTGTTTAGATTTTGCTACTTCTGTTTTAGATTCTTTTTTTTGGTACAGCTTCAATATAAATCCCGGGTTGATACCATTTCTTTTGCTTCTGATTTTTCGCAATCATCACATAGAAAATGTTTCAATACAAAAATATTTTATTTTTCACTTTGCCCATTTTATTTTAAGGTGAAAATGTTCCATCTTTGCTGAAAGTACAAAATTATTTCCTATTTGTGTTTATTTTAAAACAGGTAATTTCTCTTAACTGTTTCACTTTGCCCCACATTGCTCTACGTATAAAAATGATCATACATTCAACATAACTGTAGCTCGATTGATTAAGGGCAGTTTAACAGGAGAAAAGTAACTGATTGCAAGACATTTTGCTTGTATTACGAGCCGAATGATATTTTACAACAACGTAGACAGTATGAATAGGATATTAGAAAGATTCAAAACTAACTAAGGCTAGAAATAAATAGATTCGAAATAAAGTATAGTTTTATCTTTCTGCGGAGAACAATGAAACATGAAAAAGAGACATTTTATTTCATTTTTAACAACATCGGAAAAAGCAAAGAACAAGTAAATTTATGTTTTTTAATCGAAATTATTTACACAGAAAATGAGAAAAAATAAATTGAGCTATTAATCACGCGAAACATTCCGTAATAGACGCAACATTGAGAAAAATATAACAGAAGTGAAAATAAATTACAGACATAACTTTCTCAGCATTCTCTTTTTCTGCATCAAAATTTATACTCCCTTAACTCACACCAAGCACGGTGTAATGTTTACTTTCTATCTAAAACAAATTATTTCTCTTTGTTTTTTACTTATATATTTGCGTTCAGATTTTTTATCACGACACATATTTATTCTTTTAGTACAGCGGATTTTTTATTTTTTATTGAAATCACTGCACTAAGTTTATTTATAGCTAAACTAGCCCACCAGATCCTCTTTAAAAAATATATACCAGTAACAGTTTTTGTGAATTAGCTTTTTTCATTCACAAAAAAATATTTCACACAACATGTAAATCACTTAGTCTGAGAAAAAACAGAAAAATATGCCTAACAATTCGCCAGCTAAATTAAACCTATCTTTCCAATCTCGCTACGCATTCAGTAGCTCAGCCAAAGGATGTCCCAAACAAAGAGTTCCGTCAAAATTTAAAGCAATTCGCTCTCTAAATTAAGCAATATTATCTATTAAAATTTCGAAAATAAAAGCAGAAAACTTTTATGTATCTAAAAATATTTCAATTTAATCAATTCTCAGGAAAAACAGAAGGAATTAGAATGCTGCAAAATCAAGTTTTTAAATTAAGTTTTGCAAATAATATAAAAAAAATAAATGAAGAGAAGAAAAAAAAATGGACATCTCAAATTCAAATAATGTTTTTCGCAATGACAAACCAATGATATGAAAGTCATATATTTATCAATATTTAGTCTTTAAAAATAGTTCGGACATTTTCAAATGCTGTGCCCGTTATAAATCAGTAATTTTTTTCACAAAAGGACGATGGCCTACTTTAGAGCTTATATCAAGCGATTAGCGAGAATTCACTCAAAACTTTTAAATAAAACTGCTTTAAAGTAATTAGGAAATGCTTATTTTTAAAACCGTTCCCTTATCGCCCTAAGTTAATTTCGTACTTTACTTATGTTCTTCTTAAACAATCCATTTGCTTAATATTATTTAATTTTAAAAATCTTGACTACTTTAAAGGATAAACGTCTCTGAATTGATAGAAACAGTCCCTACTTTACATACTTTTCAGAAATAAAGCGCTTCATACACAAAGAGTTACTTAAAAATGATTTTTTTTGACGGATGCTTTTACGTTCATAAACTCACATTTTTTTCGTATTGAAAAAGTATTTTTTATAGCCCCTAAATACGTGAGCTACTTTTTGTAACTTTGTCCATTTTGTTTTTAGAGATTAAAGTTTTTACAGTCAGTGCAAATATATTCGCGTTTTTGTCCTTTTCTTCAATCTTCTACTGAAGTTTTTTTTTTCTTTTTCGTCTCTTTCTTTTTTTTTTTGTTAAAAAAAGTAAAACTAATTGTATGTCATTGTATATAGAATGTACAACTTTTCTCCATGCTTCAAATTCAGTCTTTTCTTAACAAAAATTTGTAAAATTGTTTTAAGTGCAAAGTATTACCTAGGTTTTGACTACATGACAGTCCTTCTGGTATCAAAATATGTTTTCTTTCTACAATTGTGTTATGCTGGGGTTTAAAGCCGCCTACTTTAAGTCTTGTTTTTTTGCCTAATCTGTCACTGTACTACGACTTATAATTTGATTGAGTCCTTCTTTGCGTGACATACTAATATTTATTTAATTTTTTGACCGTTTTTCAAGCAAGCATTTAAATAAATAAATATTTTTTTGATAAAGAAAGTTCAAAGAATGTTACACATACCAATATGATTAAATTATTTAATGTAGTTTCTATTCTTCTGTTTAAATTTTCATATTTATAAGGTGCTTTTTTGTTGCGCATGTACTTGGAACATCTAAAGCTTCCATAATAATAAATAGTGCATTTTTCTGAGGACGTTGTATGCATATTTGTGAAAAGTATCTATAACTTGCTTTTTTCCTTGGTTGAACTTCCCCTAATCCATTTGCGGAAATCAATAAGTAACATATATTCCGATGCTTTGAACCTAGACAAAGTGGGATCATTTTTCTGGAAGTACCTGCCTCGAGACATTTTCTAAACTATTTCATATTAGCAATGGTATGTAAAAAAATAGTTAAACTCGAAATTTAAGTAAAATAATCATTATACTTTCAAGTGGGATAGCAGTGCGTCAGCAAATACGTATACTAGTATTATCTGAAAATAATTGAAGTAAAAGCCAAGACATGACTAATTTTACAATGTAAATACAAATGAAGATTAGTAAAGGCTTAATGAGTTTTATGTACATTATTCGCCTAGGAATAGTAATTAATTTTTAAAGTTTTATTTACATGTTCAGCATTTAAATAGCATAACAAAAAATGTTTACATTTCTTTTATTCGTGATATTTGTAAGCACTTTATTACTTTAATGTTTCGCAACTATTTTTTTAAAAACATGTTTTGTCTATATTTATTTTAATGATTAAATGCAATGCTTGTAGCATGCAATTCTTTTCGCTGTAAATTTCCTACGCAAATGTTTTCAACTTTAGTTTAACTCTCAGAGTTTAAAATTTGTTTAACTGCACACTTTTACACAAAGGGATTAAAACTGTCTTTAATTCCAAAGATTTCATTTTAAAGAAAGTACAAAAGTGTATTGACACTGAAAGTGGGAAGCAATAAAACGATTTGCTTAGATAAAAACTTTTCACTTCCTTCATTAGGAATACAAGATTAGTTCTCTCTCGCAATCTCTAAGTCCATTGAGTGTAACTGCATAATTGCTTTTTTAATTACTTAAGCAGCACTTTGGCAAATGAAATGAGAATGGAATTACTTTATTAATTGAATTAACTTGATATTTCTACTGTAAAAATTCCTCATGTATTTATTTCAAATCTTAAAAATTCGATGTATGTACTCTTCGCCAGGATATGTTTGAATTTCTCTATTTAATGTAGTCAATGTATGAACTAGTATATGGTTTTTTTGCAGCTCATTAATAAGCATTGCACTATAGGTCTTATGTTGTATACTTATACTTTATTAACGGAAAATACATATTATGTCTTTAAGTAAACATAAAATATCTGCTATTCTTTTGTGCGTAAATAATATATTATTTTTGTTGCTTTATAACTCCTAATTTCAAACTAAATTGTCAAAAGAAATACATTTCTAGAATACCTACATTTTATTACAAATTTTTCTGAAAAAATATGTAGAAATTTCATATAACCAAAACATATTTATTTTTTTAAGGCAAAAAAAAAAAGTTTTTCTTTGTTACTTTTTTAATTCCAATATCATAATAGTAAACTCTAGTTTTAAAGTTAATTTATTTGAAACATTTAAGTATTAAAAATTGTGTTTTTGCGTAAAAAGCGTTAAATATTTTTCGTAAAAAATACTAATTGTACTGTAAAGCAAATATACAAAGCATAACAATTGATGTTTTTCTAACTGTGATCCTCGGAAATGAATAATTCAGCTCTGGCTAGTTATTTTCAAAAAATAACCAGCAAAAAAGCTCCAAACTTGATTTTACTTAAATCCGTCGATAAGCGATATAAAAACAAAACGTTACGCTACTAATGATTAAAGTACTTTATTTTGCTTCCAAAATAATGTTAATGAGTAAAATTTCTATATTTCCGGAAAATTACAGAAAATGAGAGTGAAAGGGTATGTTTAACCTCCTCCAAATCTCAATTATGAGTTGTACATGAATATTGCATGTGATCAATTCATTCGCTGTAGGGAGCTATTATGGACGCGTAATATTAAATGTAAATACAATTACTATTCAAGTGAAGGTAGGACATAACTAGAAGGCATATATAAATATGCCGTTTGATCCCGAGAGTAAATAGTATCTAATTCAGTCCTTGCATGTCGTACGTGCAATGAATTTGACCAAATAAGATATGCATGCATTAAATACCAGGATAATAAACATTGTTTGAAAGTGAAATTTTCGCATTAAAGGTATGTCTAGAGTGTTGTATTACTAAAACATATAGTATTTTTCTTGTAAATATTTATTATAATATAGATATGTCTGCACTGAAATATATAAGTTCCCACTGTCAGTAAAAATATAAACTATCAGATCAAATACATTTACGCAGCACTTATCTACTGTTGGGAAAAAGGTACAAAAATGACCTCTTGCATCCCATATATTTGTTGCTTTTCCCATAGCAAAAGACAATTAACGTTCTGAAGGAAACTTTTTGAATGAAACATAATTTCATTAAAGTTGCAAGTGCAAGTGACAGAAAAGAAATATTTTTGAATAAAGAAAAGAGTTAAAAGAAAGAGAGCAGTTATTGGTTATGAGAACCACACTTTAGATCTCATATAAACATGCGTTATCTATTCAGTTTGTTCTTACTCCTTAATAAAACTCGTCATTTATCTGTCAGAGAAATATCAGTCTTTGCTTCTGAAGAAATTTTAGGAAAAAAGTCTTAAAAACATTCACTTTGATTGACATCGATGTCAAAAATCTTTGGACAAGAAATGGTGTAACGAAAGACAGTGGCTCATTAAATATCACCATTGAATATGGTAAGTTCAAGCTTTTACTTCTCAACCTTTGTGCATAAAAACCCAGGATTACTATGTACTTAAGTGTATTGTATGGCGAAGGGGCTCCATAATTTGCAAGCCGGGTATCAAATTAGGGATGAAGCAAGTAAAAAGAAAAATCAACACTAAGCACTA
This sequence comes from Uloborus plumipes, assembly GCA_038373865.1. Taxonomy (NCBI): domain Eukaryota; kingdom Metazoa; phylum Arthropoda; class Arachnida; order Araneae; family Uloboridae; genus Uloborus; species Uloborus plumipes. The sequence continues at coordinate 32,370 of JAXGGA010003736.1, read as the reverse complement.
CACTACACGAGACTTCAATTTTAACTGATCATTTAATCTGAAGTCTAAGGGCCCTGCTCCACATTGACGTAAAGCAGAAAAATAAAGCAGAAACGTAAAATGGATTAGGGCCCTGCTCCACATCAGCGTAAAACGCGACCGAAACTGAAGGCAGAAACCGAAAATCCGGGTACTTTCCATAGGAACACCATTGAATCCATTTTACGCTTCTGCCTATTTTTTTTGCTTTACGTCGATGTGGAGCATGGCCCTTACATAGTATTCCTATGGAAAGTACCCGGATTTTCGGTTTCTACCTGCGGTTTCGGTCGCGTTTTCCGCTGATGTGGAGCAGGGCCATGAGAGAGTGAAGAAATTAACCACTTGCTTACAAATCCATTTTAAGGTACTACTTCTTAAATAAAGCCTTTTTAACTATAACTTTTTATTGACATATTGTATAGTGTAAGACGACATGGCAGCTTTTTAGTGGAATGTCACAGCAGATTTACTTGATTTCTTTCGTATACTCTATAGATGTGTTAGATCCTAAAAGTGGATTTATATAGGATCTGCGCAGACAAGCTAATATTTTTTTATGTATAGTTCCCTGTATTACAGCTGCCAAATTTATCAGAAAAATTTGTAGGAGAACAAATTATTAATAGCACTGAAATTAATTTAAAATTTACTGCATAAACTTGTAAATGTGTTTAGAATGTTTTTAAAATGAATTCTAATTTAGTGACATAAGAGTTCAGATACAAATCTTGTACATAGTAGTAACGTCATAGTAGTATTAGTAATCCGTTTTAGCAGTAGTAAGACAAATGTTGTGTAAGAAGTATAATTTTGCTGCTGCAATGAAAATCATAATTCTTTTTTTTTAATTTATTTTTATTGCTTTTTTATTTGTTTATTTACCGAATTAGTATCCCACTTGTATACTAAACAGGCCCAGAACAAGCAGAAAGTTTTCAGAAATATTATTAAAAAAACAAACATTAAAAATTAAAGAAAATCTAAAATATGCAATGTTTGGTGCTCCGGAAGACATTAGCAATATTTATGTCATACAAACTTCGCAATTTATGGATTTTATGGTTAAACTTTGAAGTATCTTTTTTCCCGGTAAAAATATTTTAAATAAGCAGCCCATTAATAAAAAAGTTGAAAACAAAGTTTATTTATGCAACAAACATAAAATCGTGAAGTTACTACTTTGAAATTTATGAGTCGTTGAAATTTTGGATACTGTGCATTTAATGTCTCAAAACCTCCCAGTTTTTAAACTATAATAAAGTTAAATACGTAAGCTGTGTATTGTATACCTGAAGCTCAATATTTTCAAGCAGAATATTTTGCTTTACCTGTCATCTCTTTAACTTTTCCTTATTAAATAATATACTAAGCATAAAAGTAGTAAAATGTCTTCAAACAAAACTCAGTTTTAAACTGTAGTTAAAATTTTATTTTGGTCTTCAATGTAATGCATACCTGTACGTTAGTATGTTCACTCCTTACCATGCTATCAGTTATTGAATTGATTAGAGTGATTAAGTCATAGCATTGCGCAAAAGGAGAAGTAAACAAACGCGAAAAGAAAATAATAGAAACAATAATAACTTTCGAAATCATATAATTAGAGACAACAATTTTCTATGCTTAAAAGTTTGATCTATGTTTTAATTCGATGCCTTCTTGAATAATATTAAACAATAATAAAACATACATTACATTATGAGGTGCATAATACACACACTGTATAAAATACGATATAACACTATGAAACATTTCTTTAACGTAAATTCTGAAGCAGTAGACAAATTATATATAAAAATATTTTTCTCAACATTAAGAGAACGTTTTTTTTAGAAAAGCAAAATGCTGTTTGAACATTTGATTAATTCTGCCCTTAACTAAAAAAGCCTAACTATCAGTAAATATGTTTTTATTTAAATTAGTTAATCAAATTTTTCAGCTTTTTGCTTTCGCACAAATGTTGAAGGTCGTAGTTCACATTATATTTGTATGCTATATTATGAGCTATCAATGTTTTTATCTATAAAATGTATATCCGTATTTTAATAAATTATGTAAATTCTTTCATATTAGTTATGTAACTATATTGTAATCTAAGGAAAATAATGAATAAAATGAAGCAGTTTACAACAGATGCACTTCAGAAGAACGTACGAATGTTGGAAACAATATTAATAAGGTTGGTTGGGTGAGTGATATCTCGTTTTAGAATAGTTCGATTTTACAGCTAAAAGTTTTATATTATATATATATTGACTTATTTTATCTCCGACATTATTGATACAAGATAGTTCAGCGTTATTTTCTAAAGCAATGGTTTAAAAAAATTGCGATATTATTTTTTGAGAGAATAGCAATAAAAAAAGAATAGTAGTAATCGATGTATATTTCTACTAATTTTACAATTTCTTACTGTGCAGTTCACAGTTTTAAACTGAAACATCTGCTGCCAGTTTTTCTGTACAAATAACAGTTAACGTTTTTGTAGTGTGACACATCCGAAAGTTAATTTATTTATCATCATAAAAAATTGCATTAATTATATTGAGTATACAAATATAGAATCATTTTCCTAATTTAAACATGACTCATTGTATTGAAATCAAATACACATTAAACCTTTCCAGTAAATAAGTAGTATCATTTAGGGAAAAGTGTCATTAAAAGTAACGTAACATTATATAATTGACTTACCGAAGCGAAACAGCTCAAATCCATTTGAAAGCAATCTAGGAGCAACATTATTTTCAGTTAATATATCTTTTAGTTAAAAAATCATAATTGTTGCTTATGTATTCGTTTTAATACCATACAAAACAATCTCTTCTTCTCATTCTTTTGTGCTGTATTACTATAAAAAAAAATACCTTGCAAAATTAGCTAGCGTGAATAGTACAATATTTTTTGGTGAAACGTTTATTATGTGCATAAAAATACCTTCATTTGTGAAATGTTGCTAATTAATTGCAAAAACTGGAAAAAAAAGTATGAAATCAATACACCAAAAGAAATTAGAATCAAGCAATCTCCAATAACAAGCAAACACTCCCGACGTTACTGTGCTAAAGCTGGTTAGTTACCTAATTGAAGTACTCCAATTAGACGAAAAACAAGACCTTTTTCTCATTCATGTATTTTCCTCGCAAGAAAGTAAGGTTTGCCGTCGGTAAATATTTGTAATACGGGTAAGCGATTTTTGTAAGAGATCATATAATCCAGCTTTTGCTAAGTGCCAGCCAATCATACCGTTTCTTCTATCTACATATAATCAAGTAAGTTGAAAAGCAATTAATTGGATATTAGAGATAGAACAACTTCCGTGCTTCAACTAATTATAATCCAGCAATTATGAAAAAAAATCTGAGTTATTCAAAGTACTATTGCAACTTAATCAACTAATATCTGGTAGCAAAGATTTTGTTCCTATGTTAGCATTTATAAAACATGTTTAATAAAATGTTCATCATTAATTTATTATGTGTAAAGATTCTCGAAGTAGAAATCACTCTTAGTGAACATGCTAATAGTACTTCACAGATGGTTTTCAGTTGGGAATTTCGAAATTTAATTTTTTACTTTATATAGGACACATTATCAAAGTAACTGTTTTCTACCTTATTGTTAAAAATAAAAAACGTATTTTGATGGCAAAAGAAGACAATACAAAATCTTTATTATTTACGTTATGGCACATAAGGAGTTTGTTGTAAGATGAAAGATTGATATACGTTTTAAAAATAAAATAAAATGTCCATGATGACATCGACATTCCATATTGTGAAAGTGAAGATCGCACCATTAGCTTAAGAGGATTGCGTTGGTCAAATAAACATATCTGTAGATAGCAGAAAAGCAGTCCGCGGGGGGAACATTTCCTACAACAAAACGATGCTAAGCCGCGTATAACCAACGCCATCGATATCATTTATTCTCTTTCTTTTAGCAGTCGGTACGGATCCAGGAGCTATAGTAACTGGTAGTAAACCATAATAAAGCTTGTACGGTCACTTCAGAATGACAGACGGTTTTGAAATAAATTATAAAACATATTTCTCATTTAGAACCACAAGAGAAAAAAAACGCGGAGAATTATGGCTCGTTTTTTCTTTCTTTCTTTTTATAACTATTATAAAATTGTAAGGTAACATATAGTTATAAATAGATTAATAGATAAGTACATGAATAGATAGATTGTTAAATAGGGTCAGGTTCGGTAAAATGGGTCAAAAAGAGCACTTTTACAATCAGGGTTTGACAGCATAAAATATATTGATTCAACCAGTGAACAAACTGCTCAGGCTATGCAAATGACTCTTCCTCATGACATTTAAAGTGAAATATCTCGGAAAAAACAAAATATGGATACAGATAAATAATGTAGAAAATGTGTTGTCAATGACTCTTTTTATCCTATAACGTGGGGTAAAAAGGGTCACTAGTAGGGTAAAATGAGTCATGCTTTAAAGGATTTAGTTTCACAGTTTTTTGAATAGTAATTCGGTACTTTTGTTCATTAAAGAGAAAACAATTACCGTACAAGTATTTTTAGGAAGTAATATTGTCCTCTTGATTTATTTCAGGTCCAGGAATGTCTAGCACTGTTTACGATGAATAATAATTCCAAACATCATCCCTCTCCGGAAACAAAAACTTTTACTGTATTTTTAAATTTCATTGCAAGTTGTTCTACATTGTGACGAAGAATGATGGCATGAAAATATACTTTTTTGACATTTTTCTTAAAAAACTTAACTTGTTCCCATTTTCGAACTGTTAAAGGTTGCCATCAATGCATTTTGATTCAGTGATAAATTTGTTTTAAAGAAAAGGTTTATATATTATTTATTTAGTTTTGTGTCTGTGTACCAGTTTAGTTTGTTTTTTATGTCTTTAGACTTTTTCAGTATGCAATGTTTTCAATATTATGGAACTCGTTGAAATTTCACGAGTTTCTGCATGTGTGCAGTTTTCTCTTCTGGTACCTTTTAAAGTTTTTTCTTTCCTTTTGGTTATTGTTGTACAGGAACAAACAATAACCAACAGTATTGTTGTTGTGTGCTTAGAATATAATTTTAAATATTCATAAAAATAAAATACATGCTTGACTAGCCTTGTTCCAATATCGAAAAAACAGTCTCACTTGCTGTTGAGATTTTAGATGTTATTCTCGTTCCTTCAATTGCATTGTTTAAATTCAGCTCTGTAGAATGTTTTTCTATGATTTGGTTGCCGAGGCTTCTTCTTTGGCGAAATAAACCACTTTTGCTTACCTTCCTAGCAACATTTCATGAAGAAAGTTCATCGAACAGAAGCTGTGCTTTTGATTTTGGCTTTTCGATTAATTTCAATCATTTTTTATTTAAGTATTTATTTAATTTTATATACGTTTATATATTTGTGTATCAAAAGAATGACAAAGCAATATATTGCTTGTTTTAAACTAGTACATACATACATGACGACAAAACATGAGTTAATAAGCAAAAAATATAATTAGCTCTTCAGTATATACTAAGCCTAATCAAATAATAAAGTATATGCTAAGCGCAATCGAAAGCGAAAACTGACCCATTTTACCCCTCGCATGTTTTAATATCCTGAAAATTGCATTTTTGCTATCTTATCTTTAACATTTTAGGAAGTTATTCCTGAAAATGTGCTCTATGCAGTAGGTTAGAATTTTAATGTGTATTTCCATTTAACTTTCTTTAAATCAAAAGGTTTAATGATGATCACAGTCAAGCGTCTTTTAAGAAAAACACAAAGTCGCTAGTATTTGTAATTTTAAAGTGGAAGTTGCACCTTTTTTTGCATATAAAATGTTTCCTGGTGTCAATAATAAATAAAAGTGTCAACGCAGAAAGAAAATATTATTTTCACAATTTTTAAGGAATTTCTAAAGAGCCTGAACCATTTTACCCCGTGACCCATTTTCCCCCAAATCACCTTTTCAAAAAAACTTAGCCTAAATTAAGAGCCTGCATTAGTTTCATTTTTCTAAAAATTCAGCTTCATGTTTTTTTTTTTTTTTTTACATTTACAATTTAAAGCAGCATTAGAACTCAAAGGCAATGTTTAACAAATGTTATTCTTAGGCGTCTCACAATCATTAAACTTGCATTATATTTAAAACACGAATTAAGAATCACAAGTATGCAAACATGGTTTAATTCTTATTCAATGTGCTTGAAGCACAACTACAAAACATAATGAAATTGAAGGATATTTAATCCTCGAATCTACAGTTTGAAAGTTTGCTCATTAAAATTATAGATAAAATACCATGTAATTTCATCATTTCATCACCAATTGCGCTAAATCTATTACATAATAACTAAATGTAAAAAATAATAGATAATAATAAATATAATCAACTTTTTTTTGCATTTACAATTTAAAGAATCATTGAAATTCAATTGCAATATCCAATAAATAATAGTCGTTGAAGTAATACAATTATTAAAAGTAATAAGAGAGGAGAGAGATATAGAGCCACTTAAAAAAACAACATTATGTTTAGAATAAGCATTAAGAATCACAAACATACAAAAGTTCAATTCTTATTTATTATGTTCAGAAAACTACTAAAAATCATGATGATAATTACAGGACATCTTGTTCACAAACTTTTAATGTGCAAAGTTTAAGTGACCTGACTTATGATATTTTTAGAGCAATTGTATTAAATCCTATCACATTATAACTGAACATACACAGTTAGTTTATCGTTTTATCATAGAAGTATTTTTAATTACGGTAAATGGAATAAGATGAACTTAGTTTGGGCATAAGTAGAAAGAATAGTTTTAATATAAATATTAAGTGGGACATTGTTGGTTCAGGCAACAATTTTTTAAGAAGCAGTATCCCTTCAGAACTGAAATACTCCTATTTAACTTTTATCCATTTTCCCCCAACGAAACAAAGAAAGTACCATAGATTGAACTTTTTCTCATACCACCTTCGTGGACGAAGAAAATGCGAAATTTCTCCTTCTGTCAACAGACGCATCAGAAAGAGAAATAGTTCCATTAGTTCTAAACCAATGTCGCCGGGGCGTATGCGACGAGTGATATCATAAGTTTTCCAACAATTTCAGAGATTCCTCCTTTGTTCTTCGACGCTAAAGAGAATACACAACTCGCTGATCTGTCTATGACAGTTTTAATAAAAGGAGCAGACTCGGGAAATATTTTAAAATGTACGTGTTACTCTCTCGATAAAAGTTTTTTGCTTGCTTTGATACAGTAATGAAATTCTTCAAATAAAAGTGAGTGATGTGTTTTAACTTTAGAACATTTTACAAACTTTGATAGAGTTCTTACTTTATGTTTAAAATCGTACCCTTTAATGTTACCTTATTACATTAAGTACAATAAAGAAGTAACATGAGCATTTTAGAAGCACCCCTCTCCCCTTTGAGTGAAGTTTTCCAACAGAACTTTCATTCTTCTTCTAAAAATTAAATATAACATGTGCAACGAAGGCGTAAAATGAAGAAGTTTTTTAATATAATTAAAGTCACAATCGATCACATATCGCACCCCATGTTTTAAAAATTATATTTAATGAATAATCTCACATATTTTTTAAACTGTTAAAAATGTATCTGTTGTCTGATGCGTACATAGGCAATTATGTTCATGATTCACCATAATGTAATTAACGAAATTATATAACTTTATGAATTTTTATTTTTGTGTTCATGATCTTAATCTGAATTCTCACTTCCATTGATTCTGCCTTAACATGTCAAAGTTGGACCTCACTCTAAAATTCTACTATATACTTCTATCCGATGTCATTTTTTCTCATTTCCTTGGATATGATTAATCGTATGCAATTTGCAAGTCTCCAAGACCATCATTTATTCTGGAATTAAGTGCATCTTCTCAACTAAATGAGTTTCCAAACGTTCCTATGAGAGTTTTCTGCGTCGACACCGCGAGCTGGGTAATCGTGCTATTAACACTTTTTGATTAATTGAAAAATGATCTATCAGAGAGCATAAGATGCTTTCACTTTTAGTTTCCTTATTTATGAAAACTTTTTGTGGCACTGTACTGAAAGTAGTATATTCAGGGGAAGATTTTGCTTTGATTAACTGTGTTGAGCTTATAACTTGCTTAGTTAGACCTGAGTTTAAGCTTGTGAGCTCTTGTCTGAAAGAAAGCTCTGTAAGACCACATATTATTGTTAGTAACTATCCGGGATTTCGTGAGTTTTTGCTAATTCCCCGTGTGCAAATAACATTATGGCACTTTTTCTGAATTCAGTAATTTTTTTTTTGTTATTACCACTCTGCTATTTACTTTGCTGCTTGTTTTGTCCCTCTTTAAGAATTGTTAGATTTTAATAACTGTAACACAGGTGAAAACAGAATAGTTCACAAAAGAGACAAATGTGCTGTGCACGTGTGCTAACACTTATATATAAAATTGTTTTAGCACTCCATAAAACCAGACCCGGATTTATAAAGATCTGTCTTTATTACAAAACATCATTGCTTCTCCCCTTCCTCGATCATAAGTACATTTATGTACATTTCTTATCTTTCTAGTGCTTGCTGTTTGTTTTTTAGGTGCTTCAACATTTCAGCTAACACTCAAATCCATTTGATTTAACGTTTCTGTGTATTTATTTGTACGAGGAATGAAAAGTAATGCCTTCATCTTCATTACTTGGGTTTGGATGGGAGTTTTTTAATAAATGAAACGCTTAAATAATCCTTAGAATTTGATCTTTAATTACCAATATTGATTTTTCCACATAATCGACAGACAATTGGATACATTTCCGCCAACGGTGAACCAGTTTTCTGAAGACGTCATGGAAGAAGACGACACTCTTTTTCAGCAACCTCAGCCTCACAGTTCTCTCAACATCTGCAACAGAAGCATAATTATGTCCCAGTAGATCTTCTTTTATTATTGGAAAAAGATGGAAGTCAGACGTGCTAAATCTTTTTGCTTGTGAAACTCGGTGGTTGCTGTCACAGGACGTCCAATACTTTGTTTGTCACGCAAATCAGATGTTCCCACCTCAACATCGTTAAACTCACTCCCCCAACGACGCACAGTACTCACATCAACGCAATCACACTACACAGTTTGTATTATCTGATGATCTCCTTTGGGGTGACACTTTCTGCTGTCAAGAATCCAATGACTACTGCACGTTGCTTAAATCGCATTGACCGACCATCAGCACAGGGTTCCATACTTTACACTCTGAAATCCCAACCGTTCGGAGCAAAGGTTTCTTACCAACTGCAACTGTAGAGGAGAGTTTACAGAACAAGCCAATACCTACCGTATGCCAGTGCTGCCATTTGTTGGTCATGAAAGTGGAGGCATTACTTTTCATTCAACCCTCGTATCAGTGTTTTACATTTTTAACCTTTAGGAACCGGGCAGTACACATGTTGTACCATCAGTCTCGTCTAGTTTAGAGGACGGGTTTGAAATTTTCACTCGAATGCTTTGGAGCCGGGGATTTTTTTCAAGGTTTCATACGTCTGGTACGACAGTTTATACCTTTACTTTTCACTCGAAAAGAATTCTGTGGTCAAACTGTCGTACTACCTGGCTCGAAAGAAAAATTTCTATATGAACACCCCGGATCCAAAAGGTTAATCTTCTCGCCTAAGCGCTCCTGAAAAGTTAAATGCATTTTTTTAATCCTGATCTTTAGAATTGCTTTCAATAGGTCATGTACTATGCATCAATGTTTCACATATCTTCACATTGTTCATCGAATTTCACAACCCGTCTTTCAAAAGGAGTTCAAAATTTCAAGAAAGCGTTTTTCTTGATTTTCAAAGGCTTCCCAAATTCTTTGGAATCGGCTTAGCGTGATTATGATTCAGTTTTTGCTCTACATTTTTATGAGTTAGGTGCAAGTATTTTTTTTTTTTTTTTTCACGTTTTCTCTTTAATATTCTACCTGTTTTTTAAGAACTTAATTTTTTCTACGAACTCATTTTTGTTTCTGTAACAAATCTTTAATCTTTTATAGGTTTTCATTCCAATAAATCGATTTTCTCAGGATTTTCGTTCATCCGAACTGGACAAAACATTCTTGCGGAAGGTGCTTCAAGGCATTTTTTTTTTCGTTTTTCAATGAAATTTTGGGAATTCTTTGAATTTGTTTCTCAAACTTTCCCTAGTCTTTTTTGTTCAATTTCTAGGTGATGTGTCTTTTTTTTTTAATTTTTATTTTGCTTTCTTTTTTAATATGGCGTGCTGTAATTTGAACTATTTGTTACAATCAGTTTAGTTTTCATAATAAACATATTTTTTTATCCTTCTGTCATCAGAATTGCATGAAAGGTTTTACTTATCTGCTAAACTGTATGATCGAACCACTTCGCTATTTTGTTATTGATGCTGGGTTTTGAGAAAGTGACAAAAACCAGAATTGCTGATTCTGGGGTTTTAGAATTTCAGATTCAATGATTTGGATATGTGCTTGTAACAGCAAAATGAAAATAGAAACTAATATGATGCGTCAAGATCGAAGGTTGTCCATCCCTTCTCTCTTTCTACCAATTATAAGAAGAGGCAGTGGCGCAGCCATTAGGGAACTTTTTGAAGTCCAAATTCTTCCCCGGTGGCACCCCGGCTTTTAACGCACATTTCCAATCAGACTGCCCTATAAATCTTCTAGTGACATATATTAGTGATCTATTATATATCTTTCATTGTTGAGTCATTTGAGTCATAGCATAAATGCAGATTTCTCGTTGTTGTAATAAATATTTTAGCTACTAGTGTGAAAATATGTTCGGCTTCTTAATAGAATATTTCAGCTTCAGCTTTTTTCTGCTTAGTTTCCAGATTGACGGGTCTTAAAAACGAGAAAACTGTTTTTTTTTCTTATGACGTAGCTTCGCAAGTAAATTCTGCTTTTCTGCATTTGCTTGCAATTTTAATTGCAATTCTAATCTAGCATCGGTTATATTTTCAAAAACACTTGGGTTTGTTACTAACTAGTAACTAACCCAATTATGTGCAAATTTGATTGTATAAAGATGGTATATTGTCGCCAAAAAAGTGGAAGTCAAAAAGTTATTTTACCAGTTGTTTGTACACCATTGCCTCGTATTAAAACAACAACAACGACGACACACGATCACAAACACACACAGAGGGTAAAAAGTGTCACAAAAAGTAGCCAAATACGCAGATGTCATAAAATCTATGAAAATTGTAGTCAAAGGTAAGCCATTTAACCTTGCCCTTGTCCCCCCCCTCCCGTCCTGCTTCCTCAAATGTCTATGCTTCAAGTTGATTGGAAACATGGACTTGTGAAACTTCTTCAGCGACATAGTATCAGGGACCTGGTCTAGATGATCTGGAACAAGAGGGCTTATAACAACTTAATTACTATGTTTGGCTTCTCATTTAACGACACGGGCCTATTTTCATTACTGAATCCAATATAAATGGTATTTCTCCAAATTTTATTGCTTCACTTACTCTGCATACATTTTATGCAAATATTTGTTTTTATGAAATGTCTGCATCTTTGAAGACACACCAAACATTTCTTATACAGGACGGCCCAGAAGTCACTTTACATTTTGAAAATTAAATAACTTGTTTTATATTAATATATTTCTTTTTCTCTCTTCAGAATTAAAAAATATAATCCCTGTAAATTTTTGGCATGGATAAGTTTACAACGGAACAACGAGTGAAAATTGAATTTTACTTTTGAAAATGGACGGTCAATTGTTGCAACGCAAAGATCGTGCGTCATTTTAATGTTCGACATCCCCCTAATAGGCCTGCAATAAGGAACTTAGTGACGTCTTTTCAACAGCATGGCTCTGTAAGTCAAGTCTGTTGAAAACGTGTCACTAAGTTCCTTATTGCAGGCCTACTAGGGGGATATCGAACATTAAAATGGCGCACGATCTTTGCGTTGCAACAATTGACCGTCTATTTTCAAAGTAAAATTCAATTATCTTCACTCGTTGTTCTGTTGTAAACTTATCCATGCCAAAAATTTCCAGGAATTATAATTTTTAATTCTGAAAAGAGAAAAATAAAAATATTAATAGAAAAAAGTCGTTTAATTTTCAAAATGTAAAGTGACTTCTGGGCCACCCTGTACATATTTTTGTTGTTTTAATTATATTTTTTAAACTTAATTTTTGAGTACTGTAAAACCACAGCTTAAGGCTTTTAATTATAAAACATTTCATGCTGTTTTTTCAACTAGAGGTAATTAGCTCATGAATATTATATTTAATATATAAAGACATTTATAAATTTTATTTCAAAAATAATTTCATCTTGGTCAAAATCTCCTACTCCGTTTTAAACCAGAACCTGTATCTTAAACATAAACTGGGAAAATTTTTCGTCATATTTTGTTTTCTTAAGGGCATCGACAGCAGAATAGTTTCTCGGAAGTTTTGTACGTGGCATAGAAGATAATTCGAAATAAATTCTAAGTAGAACTTCCAGCCGGTGTTAGTTCAAAAGAATAATGTAAAACATTTAATTAAAATAATATTTACATATCTGTATATTTAAACTGAAATTGAACCTATTTTATTCGACCCCTATATTCCTTTGTTTCGATAAGTTTTTCTTGAAATTTAAATAAATGTTGGATTTCTACTCGCCCTTTAGTATGAGATAAGTGGGATATCCATCTGTTTAAAAAATATGTCAAGAGTATTTAAATCATTATGTTAGAAAATAATAATGAACTTTTGTGTTTTACAAAATACAAGATAAAATAGCTCAATGAATTATTTTTCTTTCAAAACTTTTACTCAGGGTTTTAAAAACAAGCATCCAAAAATGTGTCCCACATACTCCAAAGAGCCCTACATTCTTTACATCAATATTCTTTCCGTTTAAGTTTAATCAAAGCAACTTCTGCTTGCTATATAAGGATTCATATAAGTTTCAATTTTTGTTGGACCACAATAACCTTTATTTATTTATTTTTTAAATATGCTAATCCTTTCATACAATTATTTGCTTAGAAATCTCAAAACGGCGATGATGTGTTTTGGTATAGATTTTTAAAATACTCGTGAAAGTTTCTCCAAGAGCAGTATTTTCTCAAAAGTTTAAAGGGGATACAGAAACAAACACTTCAGTCTCATTATCTTCATTTTACATGCTTTATTTTAAAAATTTTGTTGCACAATTTTTTTTTTTTTTGTCTGACCCATTTAGTTTAGGGGCATTAAATGAGATTTTATGTTTGTTTTGTTTATTTTTTATGTATTTATTTATTTTCTTCAAAATTATTATGGTAATAGTTTTTTTACAAAGAGAGGGCATAAAAACCTGAGTCACATCTTTTAAGATAAAATGAAAGATTAAAAAATAAGATTAATGAATCCGTAATTTCTAGCTAGTTCAAACAAATTTATTTCTCTCAGCAAGTCAATTTTTTAACGCTTTATCACCTTTTAGTTTTGAAAGAAGACAAACTTCTATGTCTTTCAAAAATAGTTAATGTAATTAAAATCTTACAAGGATAGACATAAAAATAGAAGAAAATATATAGTAAGCTCTTGCTTAAGAGCAAAACTTTAAATAGAGATTTTATACACAACATTTTTCAAGCAAATTAGCCAACCGTTTTGAAAACATGGTCTTAAAAATACAAAAAAAAAAAAAAAGAAAAGCTCAAACACTTGGAGAATATTAAGTGCCGCTATTCATTTTCTTAAAAAAAATAAAAGTATTCTCTGACTTTGAACCTCTCTCATAAATGACGTTTTGAAAAGAATTTGTAGAATTTCTTGTTTTCTAAAAATGAATCATTTAGTATTTTCTTCCAAGCGTTTTCTTCCTGATTTATCAGTTTCATATTTTTATGAAATGAACATTTACTGTTTAGTTTTCTTTTTAAAAGTTCAGGGACCATAAAAGACAAATGCAAACTAGAAATATATTTTAAATTTCCATCACGAAGTTCTAAAGATACCTAAGTTTTATGTTAATTTGATAAATTGAAAAATAGTGAGAAATAACACTTTAAAATAAAATCAACAAGCTTTAAATTTTTAATAAAAGTTGAGATAAAAGAAACATGACTCATTTAAAAAAAGTGTTTTGTTGTAGTAATAAAATTGTTTTCAAAGTTTCTTACATTTGAAAATGATTTCCTAGTTTTAATAAGTAACAACAGCAAAATATATCATACAGATGTATACATTGTGACAGAAATTTTTTTGTTTGACTCACCATCTGTATAATATATATATATCCCACTGGATATAAAAATGTAACATTTTTTTAAGTATGAATATTTATAATTTTTTAGCATCGTTTTGCTATTTTACATTTTAGGTTGGGTTTAAAAAAATACAAAATACAGTTTTAAAAATGGCTTGAAAGTTTGAGGAAGTTAAGGGAGCTAAATTAAAGGAATGAATTATTTATTTAATAAGAACTCATAAATTTCCTATTGCTGAAAGAGTTATTCGTTCAAGTTTCCCTGATAAGCATACACCTCCTTTTGCATGTTTCTCTAATATGATTGCTATAAAATGAAGTTTACTTATGAATATGCTTAATATATATTCCAGTGCACGGACTATCTAAATAGTAATCTTATGAGTATTTGGAATACATTCCAATCGCTTTTGGTTAGTTTCAAAAGAAGTAATGTTGTCTAATAGCTCTTGTTATTAAACATATTTTCTCAGTTCAGCATCTTCAAAACTAAATTTAAATAAATGTATTATGCCAAAAAAATTGACAATAAATCGTAAAGCAATTAATTCTTATCATAGAAGTAATATAGTTTAAAATGAATCTCATGTTAAAGCAACCATTAGTAGCGATCACAATAGGCTTATCATTACGGGAAAAGAAAGCCTAATATATTAAAATGAAAAGAACATTTAATAAATGTTATGCTTCGTTTTTAAAGGATGCTTCTTTTTTGAAGAAGCAATCTATTACGTTCTCAATTTAAACTTTAACTCACGCGATATAAAACTTGAGTTTAAAATGGTCTGCCGAGAAAAAGGAATTTATGGCTGTTGTTTTCTAAAAAAACATAAAGGATTTAGTTTTATTACTTAAGTATTAATCAAGTATTCATAGTTTAATTTAGAACAGGAAGTCCCTTACATCCATAAAACTTAAATTCGGAAAACATTTTTCAAAGTTATTGTTTTATTTTACTTTTGGAAGGAGTAGTGTTAGGTGGTTTATAAAACTGCTTTAAAACTTTTCTTTAAGTTATGTTTAAGATTATAATTTTAAAAACATTGTTTGGTTTAAGAAATTATAAAAAAGGAAATAAACACAAAATTATATTTAAAAAAAAATAATAATAAAATGAATACTTTAGACGAAAAACTTGGAATGGGAGAATTTAAATGCAAAATACAATTCCAAACATAAATCAACGATTAGATAAAATTGCATTTATCATTATACAGGGTGAATTCATGGAAAATAGGACATCAGCATCAAAATATAAAACACTATGTAACCTCACGTTATATGTCAATTTATTCGCAAGAAAACATAATTTTCTAATTTAATGTACGTAATATTCAAGAAGTACTATAAACACTATTTTATTGAGCGAAGATGATCTTTTCCCAACACGTGTAACAGGTTAAAAACCGACAGAGTGATGTGATGGTAATTATCCAAAAACAAAGTTATTTTTAAAAAAGCATCATCTTAACCAAAAAAGAGTACATTTTTGAAATATTTGAAAATTCCTCTATAAAATAACTTCTAAATTATGAAATTAATTCTGTCTAAAAAAGATAAGAGAAATGTTCTGAAATGTAGTAGGCAAAATATATTATTTAATTTATCTAGAGTCTAAAGAATCATAGTTAAAGATTTTTTGGCCTTTCGCTTAGAAACGAAACATTAAAAAAAAAAAAAAGTTAAATCTTTGTATTTTTAGGTTTTTAAGAGCGAAAAATCGGAAAGAGGAAAATTAAAGTTTTATGGTTCATCGGTAACTCATTCTGTCGAATCACATGCAAAAAACTTAATCCAGTAACATTTACTGTATCTTGTAATTTAGATATCAAGAATATCTGCAGCGAAGTGAATATTTGGCTTGGACGTCGTTGAAGAGGACGGCACAATTTGGAGCTCTTTTTTCACTCTTATTCTTCAAGAGACCCTAAATCTTATGAGCGGGAAAAGAGCTCGTAAATTTATCTGTAGATTCTTGGTTGTTTCTTATTTCTAATGGAATATATTAGCTAAGGAGACTCTCCAAGATAAAGACTACAAAAACGTTTCGCAACAAATACACACATACCCAAATACATAAATAAATACATATATATTCGATTAAGCGGGGTATTTGACAAAGCGGAGACATTTTCGTTGACAACATTTGTCTTAAAGCGAAATAATAATAAATTAATAGCTATATGAGGAAGTAATTAATGTTATTGGTAAACAGTTTTTGAAATAAGCTAATTAGATAATAAACAAATATAGTTAAGCTTTTATGGTATCAATGCGTATGGCAATTACAGACAATTAACTGCCTATAATAACTGCCTGAATATTAACTGCATCGTATTCGTCTGCCATGTTTTACATTTAATTTATTAATTTATTATAGTCTGCTATGTTTGCACTTATTCGTGCGATTTAAATAAGTTGCTGTCTGTGCTAACTTTTTTTTTTGAGTTAAACATCAGAAAAAAAAAAAAAAAAAACAGAAAGTATGCAATAATGGGAGTGTTTTGATGGAATGCGATATTTATTTTTATCTCTCTTCCATTGTTGACGAAGAAGATTGTTATGGGTCTTTATGTAAATAATTGTTTTTGCTTTATTTATTTTTAATTCATGCAACCTTTTTCTTAGCAACAGTATTTGTCAAAACTAACTAATATTATTCGATTATCCGGGGAAACTAATCGATAAAGCGGGAATTTTTACCATTGAGTCTGTGGCGAAATATTTGGTTCCTGGAGGCGTCATTCGTATAAGCGGAGTATTCGTTTATCCGTTACCTAAGATCTGAAACAATATATTGTGAAAAAGGAAACTGGAATGTTTCGGATAAAAACACAAGCTCTATAATACCTAAAGTAATGTAATTTGGACCAAAACAGTACAAAGAGAGGCTTTTTACTAACAGTTTAACTGATTTCATCTTTTTGCTCATTTCTAAATTAATTTTTGAAACATGTTTGTAAGGAAATATTCAATCCAAAATAAGACTTAAAAATCCTCTCAGTTCTTCTTAAATTAACTTTAATTAATGTTAAACTTATAGACATACTTTTTACTCAACACATAGTCAAACATATTCCTGGTTCAGACACCGCTTCAAATGTAAATATATTATTCGATTTACATTTCCTGGCGGTTACCGAAAATAGTTATATCCAAAGAGAATTTAACAATCGATAAAAAATTACTAAAATCTTACTCCAGTGCTCTCCAACAACTAAAATTCAATCAATTACAGCCTATTAAATTGGAGTATCTCCCTATAGCAATTAAGCATAAACCATCCTGGTGTTGCGTGTTGAAACGAGTTCTTTCAAGCGAAGCTGAATGCAGCATAGAACCGAGAACTTCAATTTCTCTGTTTCTCAATATGAATGGAATTTCGTAATTAAGAATGAAATTAGTTTGAAGCAAGTAATCTAATAACGAGAGCACATTTCTAAATCTTGTAAAATGTGTTGTAGTATTGTACGAATTGAGTGGGTGGTAACTTTAATTACAAATGTGTATTGCGTGCGGATAATTTTAAGAGCATTCCGCAC
Organism: Uloborus plumipes; assembly: GCA_038373865.1. Lineage (NCBI taxonomy): Eukaryota > Metazoa > Arthropoda > Arachnida > Araneae > Uloboridae > Uloborus > Uloborus plumipes. The sequence continues at coordinate 14,594 of JAXGGA010003736.1, read as the reverse complement.
GATTTGTTTCAAAAAATGTTAAGTTTTATGCAACAAAACCATTGTGAACCAAAATATCTGAAGCTAATATTCATTTTAAATTAGTTTTGTCTTGAAAAGTACTTTTTTAAAAACTTTTTCAGTAGTTATACACACATATAAACAACTTAGCAATTGTACTCTAAGAAATTAGTATAAAATACGGATCTTTCATACGTATTGCAAGCAAAACTAATGTTAAACGGAGCTGGTGCAATATTGTCATGCGAGAAAATATTGCATTAGGTCACTATAAAAAAGGTGTTGTTTTTACAGTATAATACAGCTAATTTTAAAGTGATTTTATTTTAATAAACTGTAAAAATGCTAATTTTTGCAGTAGTAGACTAAAATGCCTAGTTTACAGTAATAAACTGTAAAATTTCTAGTTTTACAGTGATAAACGGCAAAATAGCTAGTTTAACTGTTTATTACTGTGTTTTTACAGCTTTATACTGGAACCTCTGCAGCCAGTATTATACTGTAAAAAAAACAGCTTCTTTTTGGAGTGCTTTACGATTCAGAAATGGTATTTCTTTTAAGCAGTCAAAAGTTCAATTACAAGTCACCTGTAACTGCATGCATACATATGTATTCCAGAGCATACGGGCTGAATTGGCTGCATAATTCTGTATAAAATTCTAAATTGTGCATAAAACTGCACTGAAGTCTATAAAAGTATTTGCTGATTCACAAATAAAACGGGTAAATGAATAATTTTTAATCACCGTTTGCCATTTCAAGCTTTTATGGTGACAAACCAATCGAATTTTCACTACACGTGAGTTTTTGAATTGCAACTTTATTTAAGGTCCCAATATAAGAGCTTGAGTAACCAAATTTTATACCCGTCTGAGAGTACTTACTTCTACGTTCAAAGTGTTACCCAAGGGGCCGACATAAATCAATTTCTCATCATACTGCCAGGGGAGACTCAATGGAACTTCACGATGGGAATCCAGAGGGAATTACCAAAAACATATTCGTATTCCTCAATTTTTCCTGATGACTGAGAAAACTTCTGTACAATACTGTAACGTTGCATTGTCTATTGTACCTGATATATGTTCTCAATGTAAGTATGCTCGTATTCTGTATTTCTGTCAGATTCTGTAAGTAGTTTTGTTTTAATTTTTTCAATAATTTGAAATTTCTCCTTTCAATATATTTAAATTCTGGGGACAAGTATGTGCGACCCGCTCTGGTGATCAAGATTCTTACTAAATTGGTTTCTATATTTCTTGTAAGCATATTTTGGTTCTAGCTTCAAAATGAAAAAAAAAAAAAAATGTATTGTTTGATTCTGAATGTTTTGCAAAAGGATCTGTTGGCGAAGCTAAATTGGAGCTTTGGAAGTATCCCCCAAGCTTCTTCTTAAGATAAAACTTTTTGAAATATGTTTTAAAGTATGTGGTGTATAATAAAAGAAAACAAAAACACATTTTTTTAAATATTTTTTTTTTTTGGCAAACAAAACACGTGTTTTTAATTTTTGAAAAATGCAAGCTAAACTACAAGTTTAAGCTTTAAAAAAAATTCAATAATGTAATAATTTCAATTTTCTTTGCTTAAATACATTATTCCATAGGTACTATGCATGTGTGCTATATCTCGCAGCTAACCCTGTGAGTCTAGTACGCTTATCATTTTAGATTCTGATTTTTTGTGTTTGGTTGAAGTCAATGTTAGAATAGGAACAGTACCAGAGGGATACGCGATAATGTTTTAGTTTGTTCCTGTTTGACTTTCTGCGCCTTTATAGGAAATGTTTATTATGAAGAGCACTGCTTCTAGGGTATCGTGTCCAACTATGTGTCGTATTTCAAGCCACAGTTTAAAAAAAAAAATTAAAAACCGAATGTAACTAACTTAAATTATCATGTGTATTTATCATGTACAAACAGCGGTTCTGTTATACCTACTGCTACGGACTGTTAACTTAGACATGGTCAAAATGAATATTTCGGCCGTCAACACATTCATAAGTATATATAATATATATAGGAGTAAGAGCAAACAGAAAAAAAAATACTCAACATTCTTTCTTAGAGGAGTATTATTTAAACTCAGGAGGAAATTTGAGTTAAAAAATGTAGAATAAATACTTCTTTTATTTCGTGGCAAGTAAAAAAAAATTAGCATATAATTAAAAAATAAAGTAGTTTCAACCATACATAATGATCTCTCCGCTATGAATATTGACTTAAGAAGTATTCAAATTTCATTTCCTCCCATATCTAACGCTCTTTACTGTTTCAATTATTTGAACTTAATTTAATAATTTACTATCTGTATATTAAAGGGAATAATTATTTAGGAAGTTATTAAATTTTTAAAGTAATTTGTGCGGGGCGGGAAGGATAGAGGACATAAATTTAAAATGGAAAGTTCTTTACATAAAACTCTTCAATATTTTAAATCCAAATTTAAACTTAAAGATTTAATGATTTAGCATGGTTTTTCTTCAAAACCAACATTTAGCTACTCCCAACTAAACTTAGGCTCATCTTCACTTGAATTTAAAAAGTAAAGTGCGTTATTTTAGATTCTTTGATATGTATCCTTTTAAAACAATAAAAGCAAAATGTGCTTCTAGAAAACCACTTGTTTTCTTAAGAAAACATAGTTTCTCTTTTGTGTTTTTCATATTTTGAAAATCATGTTTGAAAATTATTCTGCAAAAATAATACTGCCTGAAAATTAAAATGTTTGTAAATTATTGATGACGTCATCTTCAGTTAAAACTTCAATGCCTACCTTCAAGGCCTACCTATAACATATCATTAACAAAAGTGACGTTAATTTAAATGTGGTTACCTTATGTCTTTATTAGAATATTGCTGAAAGATTCACTGATTTGCAGTAAAACATCATTAAAACTTCTTTTTGTTTTAATTTGTTTACTATAAAATGCGAGTAAAATAATAAAAAGAAAGAAAAAACAGATCAGGTGGAGCTTAACTTTCAACCAACACTCGTTTCATAAAAGCTAAAGATCATTTATCGAATTTATTTTCCGATGGATTTTTTATACAATCAAAAAAGATTCCTTCTAGTCCTAAAAAATGCATGCACGAATTTGCGCATTTCATGTTGTTTTTTTTTTTGCATTATAATTTACATTTTTTTTTCAGGTCAAAGATATTTATTTATTTTTAATAAAATGTATTAGTTGGATTTTTTTGGAAAATGATTTTTACTTTGCCTTTTAAAAAATATTTAAAACATAAGGGGCATTTAGATAAAAGCCAAAAACTTTAGTTTTACGACATTGTCAATTTGAACTTTTAAATTGCTATAAAAATAGGAACTTTGTTTCTAACGACTTGTAAATATTACAGAAAGCAAATTTATGTAGCTCTTAACTTTTATGATTGATTTACACCATGAAATAAGTAATCTCAAAGCCTCATTCATTACAACTATTAATGCTTTGTTTGTGGACATTTGCCAGAATGGCGATGCTATGTTGTTTTCTGTTAAAAAAAAATCAAATTCATTTGATAAAATGGGTTTTAATAAGGTTCCTAATTTACATTATAGATAATCCTTATATAATGATATTTTGATAATCTGATACTATGCTAATAGTTTGACATAGTAACTCAAATGATCTCTGTTGATATTAGCATGCCAAGTGATATGTATCTCCGAATATATTCACATTATATGTTGGATATATGTTTCATAATCATTCATAGCTTCCATGCCAGCCCTATTTGCGGACTATCTTATACGTGTAATAGGACGTTATACGTGTAAATGTTTTATCCAATCCTTGATATTTATGTTAAGTTATGTGTGATTACAGTGATTATAAAACGGTTCTTTATAATGCTTATTGTTCTATAATTATCGTGTCCACGAATAATGAATGATAGTTATGGAATTAATCAAAGCAAACTATTAATAATAATGTGCTTTGAAAGTACATGCACAGAAGATGCTCTACTGTGGATTTGCGCTACGAAGCCATTCGATTCGACCTACACGAGTTTTTCACGACTAACGAATTTTAGAGTTAACGCAACACGAACATTTTCGGAAGAGATTCACAGGACGTAACTGCTATTGGTTTCGTTTTCGGCCACAAACATAGCACTGTAAAAAATGAATGTTGTTTTTGCATTATAATACCGCTAATTTTATAATAATAAATTAAAAATTGCTAATTTTACGGTACTAAACTATAAAATTTCTACTTTTACAGTACCAAACTGTAAAATTGCTAATTTTATAGCAACAAACTGCAAAATTGCTAATTTTATAGCAACAAACTGCAAAATCGCTAATCTTAGCTTATTATCGTGCTTTTTACAATTTTAAACTGGAACCTCTGCTACCAGTATTACACAGTTGTTTTAACAGTCTAACACAGCTTAACTTTACGGCAATACACTGTAAAATTTCTAACTTTACCGCACGAAACTGAAAATTGCTAGTGTTACAGTTTATTACTGTGAAGCTTAATGGTTTTAAATTGGAAAATCGGCTGCCAGTATTATATTGTGAAAACCACAGTTCAATTTTTGCAGTGTGGTTTTGTGAATATACTTTCATTTCTTTAGCATCGCTGAAAGCAGATGTTATTACATCGTATAAGTCAAAACATAGCTTTGTAAGTGTAGAAAAATAATCGGTGCGTATTATCCCTTCATTTTTATATAAAAAATTCATTTTGAAAGCAAGAAAAGAAAGTTTTTTTAATTTTTTTTAACAATATAAGAAAATTGAGGATACTGGAAATGATGGATAACAATTGAGGACACGACCCCTGCAAAAAAACAACCATCATCATTTTCATTTTTTAGCTTAGAAATACTATTAATAAGTCTAATGCACACATATTATTGTTGTGAAGTTTTCCACTGTTATTATTACTGCATGTACATACAGTATTGCACTTTATGTCTTTCTCTCCCTATTATCATTAATTATGTGCATCATAAACGTTTTTTATATTGCACATATTAAAAAAAATACAGTACACATTTTTTCTTTATTTTTAAAATGTTGACACATACGCAAAGAATGTGGTTCATAACCGTTTGAGGGGCGTTTACAAGTGTATAATATATTAGTGCATGTTTATTTAAAAATGTATACATAAAAGTTTCTTAAAAGCGAAATGACACGAGGGAGCTTGGAACGCATCCTTCGATTAAGATACAACTTTACGGTATGAACATTGACTAATTTACTCTTTAGAACTGAGATGATTTCTGACTTTATGCACTATTCTTTTTGCAACTTTATATATATTTCCAAAGTTAAACATAGCTTAGTTGGTTTTGCCACCTACATTTTAAACAAACCCATTGGAATATAAATACACTACTTCTAAAAATCAAACACTAAATTAATAAATTATTTAAAATAGTTAAAAATTCGCAATGAGAAACTTCTTTTTCTTTTCTAATTCCAAGTAACATTAAATTAAAACTTGGCATTAAAATGATAGAATTTACATTTACTATCTGGTACAGTCAAGAAAGAGAGTTTTTTTTCTTCTTAACATTAGCATTATTTTGCGTAAATAAATAATGATATGAGTATGTGCATTCGTCCACACACGTTAGAAATTACACTTCATGATTTTTTTTAAACAAATGTTTAACTTTTAGGAAATTTTATTGCAATGAAGGCATTTTACAGGAGTGTTTATAGACTTGCTTCAAAGAACCAAACTTTTGCCTTGTAGTAATTCTAAGTAAATATCTCACTAAAGCACAAATTAAATTGAAATAAAGTTAACCTCTAAAGAAAGAGATGAACAGCTTAAAAATTAAGAACCCTAGTTTTTTGAAAAGTACAGTACACTATATATTTAGAACACTATTTACAAATTAAGAAAAAACAAACTTTGTTTGTCTGATTGCTAAACATTTGAATTTTAATTTAAAAATTGTAAACTAATATTAAAAATATAAATAAAATACAGTTTAAAAGGGAGTACATGCAGACAGACATTTCACACCATGGAAATGTCGTCATAGCTTTACCGTCAGTACTTCTGTGATTAAAGAGTTGCCAATTAAATATTTACAATTTTTTAAATGTAAGATCCCTTAATTAAATTAATAATAGCAAGGAACATTTTGAGTTTACTAATATCGACATTAAAATAAATAAGTAAGATTTTTGTTCATAATAAACTTTTGCTTAAATAAATATGCTTGGGTCTTACTTTCCTTCCTGAAAATTCAATTCCCCTTCCGTAGAAGAAGACTACAGGGTATGAAGACTTCTTTCTTTCTCTGATTTTTTCTTCTTCAGTCCGATGCTAATACCGTTATTTATTACACCAGCACCAATCATCAGATGAGACAGATTATTTCTTCGGGGCATTTACGCATTTCTATTTTATGTGGTGTTAGATGTTTACTTAGCTACCTATTTCTCTCAGACTTGTTGGAAAAATTAGTTTAATTACATCAGTCTGCTTAAATTATTCAAGATACTTGTATGATGTATTGTAACGAAAAATATTTCTTTTGTTTTCAACTTTTTATTTTTTGTTTCAAACTTAAGTTTTTACTTTATGATATCGAAAAGACACAAAAGAGGAAGTTGGCTTATTATTTCTTAATGGTAGCTTTATTTTTGCTTTAAATGATTTTTTTTTTCACTTTTGTGAATAAGTTAGTGAATGACTAAGAAGGTACATGTTGGGTAGAAAAAATGAATTCATTTATATCGATGAATTCTTTTCAATGTAGGGTTATTTGAATTACTTTTAAACATTTAAAAAAATGTACATCGCTTACTTCTTTAGAAAGAGGATAATTCCTTTTTTGGCTTTACCCCGTAATTCATAGTTAGGTAATATTTTAAAATCATGACAAATATTTTTTATTTACTTATTATTATTACTGCTATTATTATTATTATTATTATGTTTTAGCAAAGAAAAATAAATCATGCTATTTTAAAAATTCTTTATCTTAACCTTCATTTCTGTGGTTATTGCTGGGCCGGAAAAAAAGTAAGGAAAATAAAAGAACAATAAAAAAAAAAAAAAAGTTGTGAGCCAATATTTTGAAAAGTGCCAATTTGAAGTTGGAGTTTCCTGATTAAAAAAATGTTTTGCAGAAAAAAAAATAATATTGGATTCAAAGTCTAAATTGGGTCTAAATGCAAGAAATGACAAGAGGGGAGGTCAAGGAAGTTATTTACCCCCTCCTTAGATTACTCACTTTTAAGCCATTACAGATCTGATGAGTGTTACAGATCTGATGTTAATATGAGTTACATATCTGAGAAGCTTTCAGTCTTCATTAACATCTCTAAAAATGATATTATTTCCTTACATTTTTAGCATAGAATTAAGAGAATTATATTAATATATATATATGAGCTAAAAAATCAAATTTTATCATAAAAACGAATTTCTTGGAAATAAAAATGAGCAATAAGGTTTTTAGATAAAATAATTTACGAGATTACCAAATCCAAGATAATAAAACATTTGCTTTGTTTTGAAACAACACACAACTTCAACTTTTTCAACACACAACTCTGCTGCTTGCTTTTCTTTAATTAGTTGCAGGAAATTTAATTTCTTGATTAGAAATTCAAATTTAGCATGCTAGTTATTATCTAGTTATTTAGCGAAGTTATGAGAAATTGAAGCACCAAAAAGTAAATAAATAAAATAATAATAATTAATTAACTTAATTTCTGCAGTGTCAGTTTTTCTTATTTTACTAACTTCTATTGCCAGGTCATACAAACCACAAATGAAACAATTGTACTAAAACTAATTGCTTTTCATTTTGCAAGAACAAAAATATTCCATATGTATGGCTAAAACCTACGATTTTTGCTTTTTAATAATTCTGAAACGTGTGAGTTAGTTCGGTAACATATTCGCTGTTTTTCAATGTTTCTACTCTGACTGTTACCGATCTGACAAACCGACAAAGTTTTTTTTTTTTTTTTTTTTTTTTTTTTAATTTCCGAGTCGGAATAGATCGGAAGTTATTGTTACCGCTCTAACGCAGAACTGAGGGACACGCTTATTTCGCATTCCCGAGAAAATCAGAAATCGATTAAAACAAAAATGAAGTAAAATATTAACAAAGGGGTAAAAATAGAATCATGCGTTTTTTTGGAAAGTTAAAATGTGTGCTTAAGCTGTTTACATGCTAAGCTTTGCTACTGGGGACACGTTACCGATCTGATTTTTGATGTATAAAACAAATATTTTGTGAAGAAATTTTTTTTTTATATTGTTAGATGAAATGAAAGCAAAACCTTATCTTCTTTCTGGGGGAAATTGTTTTTTTAACTTGTTATTGAAATACTAATGAAAATTCACTTGGGACTCAAATTGGCACTTTTCTAAATATTAGCTCTTGTTTTAATACGTATTTACACAAAAAGTCACAGCTCCAAAATTCCTATTTTTACTCATTCTTACAGTACATTTGCATACATAAATAACAGCTCTGACAAAGATGTCTCTTTAAAAAGGCGTAGATCAATCTAATCTTCTTTTAATTGTTCAAATAATATAACACATAAGGTTTCACTGTGTTAGAACTTGATGCATTAATTTTTGAATATGAATAAGTTGTAAACTGTTTTTTCCGTGCTATCGAGACGTCAGAATTTTAATGTTATCTAAAAAAAAGAATGCATAATTGTGTTCCTTTTTTTTCTACAAACATTGAAAATATTTCTTCAAAGTTAATGGTCCTCAAAGGGTGAATAGCTCCAGCTGTTGCTTTATCACCTTAAAATCATTAATCCCATAAAAGCGAGTTGGGTTGGTTGATGTATCTAGTGCCAGTGTATGTTTTAATTTCACATAAGAATAAGAAAAATACATTCTTGTACAGTAATTAACAAACACAAATCGAGTCGGTAAAATTGGCATGATAAACAAGACTGTCTAGTACCAAGATTTTCCTCTATTCCGCTAATTAAATTTATAATTATTCGATACATTTTGTAGATCAGAAATTACAATCTCATTTAGTACCGTCACGAAAACCAATTATGCCTGACAGATAATATGGCACGAAACCATTAATTACAGCTGTAATAGAAATAGATTTATTGATCTGGGAATTATACCTATATTAATTATTTGTAATATATACTAATTTAGGATTCAAGTGAGAGGCTTCTTAAACTGTTGATCTTATAAATAAATCTTTATCGGCGAAATCGAATTAAAATGAGTTTATTAATTATCTAAATAAAAAATAAAATTGCTATCTATATTTTGTAGTAAGTAGATACGGAAACGAGATTATCACAAACAAATATAAATATATAAAGATCTTGCATCAATTATAAGCATGACATTGACTAATAGCTATTGTAAATGCCCAAGAAATACAAATAAAACTCTTTTTTATTTACTTCTAGTGATTTATTACAATAGTAAAAAAAAGAAACAACAAGAAAACTACGACTGATACATTAAACTTTTTTTTTCGTTTTAACCCTTCGCATGCGAGACTTTTGCCTTTTTTTTTGAATTCCCTAAGAACGATAATATTTTAACGTAAATGTAAAGCAAAACAAAAACACAAATAGGCCATCATGAGCCAAATGCTTACCTTGGGCGAAGATTTGGCCATTACCTTAAGTTCCAAACTCCTTCTGTAGACATATTTTCAATAAATATGAGGGTTAAAAAAATACTTTACAGTGTTGCAATAGTCCAAACTAGGAATGTGTAGGTTTATGACGGACCATGCGCTTTTAATTAAACATCATGAAGACAAGAAAAAAATTATATTTTAACTGAAATTTTTTTCTTACAGAGTTCACATCTGTGAGCTAACTTGAATAAATGCACTAGACTTTATTTCGAAAGTTTCCTATCTAAGTGGATAATAATTGCGGAAAATACTCGATTTATGTAACAACCTTCCGTAAGTTTTTTTCCTGGGGTGTATTTTTGAGGGAGTAAAGTGTTGTTGGTTAAACCTCGCAGTAGTTGGAGCTATTTCAAAACTTTCACTTCATATGTGACGATTTCGTGATCACTAATTGGATAGTTATCTGTCAATTGACAGTTTGTACACTACAAAAAATAAATTGTTTTTTTTTTCACAGTATAATACTAATCAATGTAAAATTTTCTCTTTTTCGGTTTTAGAGCTGATTTGACTACCGGTAGAGAAGGTTCTACAGTACCATAGCAATGCCTCTCTTCTTATGGGATATCCCAGTGAAGGACACAGTTTGAGTTCGCAAAACTCAAAAAACAACGCATAATTAAAGACAAATCACAATGGGAAAAGAAAGGGATTTGATTCGTGAGCAGCTTTGTGCAGGAAGACAACCAATATGCATTATTTATGTTCCACAGTAGGATGATGTTCCAAATTGCAGAGGGCAAGTGAATGGGTTAGAGTACATCAAACAAAGAAAACAGCAGCGGGGGATTTTTCTCCTCGAAAATTCTAGAACTCTGCAAACACACTTGAATGAAGATTGAAACAATCGCCTTTACTTTCAAGCAAATTAAAGAATCTCTGTCAGAATGGAAAAAATATAAAATCATAACTACACGACATTTTTCATTAACACTTACTGCATACAGAATTAATAGTAAAACTCAGCTCAAAATAGACATTATGCCTAAAAAATAAAGAAACGTAATTGAATGAACTGAGAAGATCAGAAAGAGACTTATGTCATAGGAAATTAAAAGTTTTCTGTGACGGAATGTGATATAAGTTTCTTTATTAGGAATAACTAAAATATAACGGTAATCGGGAAATTATTTCAAAATTAAAGAAAAAATAGGGAAGGGAAGTTACTGTCTAAAATTTTTTTCGTGCGACCTCCACCGCATCTGCGCACGCGCCAAGTCTCTTCGGACTTTCTTAAAATAGGGGGGAAAATCAACGAGGAAGTAGTAAGCGAACAAAAGCTGAAGGAATCGGGTAGTGCGCATCCTAAACCTTTCCCCCCTTTTTCAGATGGAAGCTTCCGTGGCTCCCAGGAGCACAATACGTAAACAGACAATATTAACTGAAATATAAATATAATATATATTTAAAATAAATGTTTCTTTTCTATGTAGTAAAAGTCACGTACTTTTTCTGGTTTTGCCAAACACAAAGAGAAGATGATGCAAAATAGGTTGATATTTTTTAAAGATCATTATTTATATGTAAAGAAGATCACTGTCACCTGTTTTGCGAATTTTAAGAAAACTTTCTAATTTCTAATAATTACTAATTCTAAACTATACCTGCTCGCTTCATCTCCATATCACGTAAGACATAACTTATCTATTCAACTATGCTCAGTAGATGGGTGCTCATTCATAGTTTAACATGCATTCCAATGTCTGACTAATTGCAGGAAGGCTACTTGACGAATGAGAAATTGAATTTAATTCACGACGTCAGTCTTACTATTCCAATACCATACATTGCACCTTAACCTGCCCTAAACATAGTAAAATTACCTTAAAAAGTTGTTGATTATGTGTTCAACTTATTTTAGATGAAAATGTTAAAAGTAAACTACACTTTAAATTACGATCGTGATTTATAATATTGTAACCAATGTATTTATGCATATCTTAATAACCGTTGGATGAACTTGTTGACGGTAAATTTGAACAGAGACGATCTTGTCTCTCAAGCTCAATGGAGTAGACTTGATGACTGGAGGTAAAAGGCGAATTATTTGCTTACGGTTATCGTTTATTTAATTGTTTGCAGCTATCACTGCCAAAGCGATCTTTTTTTATGAAGCAGGAGAAAGCTTTTAAGTTGTACCAGCTGAATAATTTAATTTTGCTGTAGTTGCATCCATAATGGGTCTTGTTGGACTTTTTTACAATTTGTTAACATTGTTACAACGTTTATGAACTTTTACAATGGTTATGCATTGTGAAAATGTTGATAAATTAAACATTAAGAAGTAGTACGTACCGTTTTTTTTTCAGCAAAAATGCATTACAAATTGCATAATTTTAACGGTATTAAATGTTATATATTTTCAAAGTCTTTAAAATTATTGAGATTTTTTCTTATGTCAAAAAATAGAAATTTCAACATTAAAATAATGTGTGATTAATGTGTAATTAATGTGTTAATGTATAATTAATGTGTAATCTATGTTACATTGCATAATCTGTATTATTTTTCTTTGATTGGAGTTCACGTTTCTGCAGCTTTTAATAATGCAAATAATTAAGAGCACATGCTTCCTTTATTTAACCTACTTGAATTACAGTGAACTCTCACTTATACGCTGGCGCAAGTTACCAACAGAAAGAGGCGCATATGTGAGAGGGACGTATAAGTGAACAAACCTATTTAAAGGATTTAAACGCAACATAGTTTCTAATGAGGGAATGAATAAGAATGTTTCTATAGAAAAGGGACATATTACTACACTTTGGCAATTACTGGAAAGTAACTACAATGATAAAGAGAAAACAAAATTTGTAGCATACCTCATTTCAAACTGTTCCCTTTAAAACGATGCATAACAGATAATTATCCCTCTCCCAATTCTAGTTCATGCGAAAAAAATGCCTTCCGTAAGCAATAAAGGCGAAAGATTAAAGAGGACAGTGAAGAAAAATGCGTATTTTTAAAGAAAATAAATTATTTTTTTACATTTAAGGAAAAATTCGGCGCATAAGTGAAATATTTATGTTTAAAACAACGCATAAACGAATGATACTATCATTATTTCGCTTTGGAATGTGCTGGAACCATTTAAAATCGTCGTATAAGTGAAAACGGCACATAAATGAGGCGGCGTATAAGTGAGAGTTCACTGTACTTCAAACAATTATTTCATACATACACGCACCTCAATTTTGGACGATATATTTCCATTTATGCAGGCTAACTTTCTGTGTGAGCTACACACAAACATAAATCATACCGAACTTTTAATTTGTTATACAAAAATTTTTGGGTTGATTTGTAATATTTTCTTCGTACCAATGTTTAATATTTTCGAAACGAAAGATTATAAGCTTGATATAAATTCTCCTAATGCGTATTGGTTTGTTTTTATTTCCAGTCGTGTTGATTTTTCAAGTGCACTTGATAAAAAGTGTTATAAGAAAACATTTAACTGTTACCTTTTTTAAACTTTTTTCTAGAAGAGATAGGGGCACCAGTGTAACAGAAGAAGGAATAAATCAAGGGAAAATAAATGTAAAAGTTACGTGGAAAAATGAATTTTAAAACTTTCAAAAACCTTTTAACATCAAAAGGGTTGGATAATCATCTTTCTTTTCAGGTCACATGAAGATGTATACTACGTAGAAAAAAAATGAAAAAAGTAGACAACAAATGCGACCTTATATTTTCAGAAATAATTTGCACTACCTTTGTATCGTTTTAAGTAAGATGCGGTTTTAAAAAACAATTGGATTCAAAGTAGAAAAAAGTCAGCTTATTTTTTTATTTTATTTTCTTAACGAATTTCATAAAATAAATACATGTGTTTGTGTGCGTGTAGTGAAATATAATACGGGACGACATTCACTATTTTCAGAAACGCTGCGAGTTTTTCCACCTTATTAAGATACACGTATACATTTTAACTTTTCTTTTTCCTTTAAAACGAAACCTTTATCCATTGAAAACCTCAATGTTTGTAAAAATGTTTTCAATAAAAATCATGTCGCTCCAGTTTTTAATAATTAAGTAACATTTAGTTAATTACAATAATTGTGAAAAATAATTACAAAAATATCAATGCAATTACGAATGCAATATTGGTGATGAATGACGCGCCATTCTCTGTTCTACGTTTTGAACCTAAGAACGGAATCGCACATTCCATATTGTATATAGTCCACGGTATTATTTTTCATTGAAAATCACTTTCAAAATGAAAGATTTTTCACCATAAAAGTTCGGCTTCAAAATTGTATTCGAAATCATTTACTTATCATTCACTTAGGATTTCTGGTTAAAACATTTATAAGTTAATGAAGATTGAACAGCAAAAACAAAAAAATTAAAATCATAAAAAAGAAAACTGTTGACATCTTGAGTTCAAATTCAATCACAAATTGCAATAGATATTTGTGTATGTCACGTTGAATGACAACTACGGACTAACAGAAAGAGCCTTTATTGAATCAGACGAGCTGTCTGCCGTCAAGAACTCAACTGCCAGCTCTCAGCTCGAGAGAGGCTTTATATACACAACTAAGGAATGTTCTAGAACAATTCAAATTAAATTCAAATTAGATGATTTACACAAATTTACATATTTACAAATTTTCTGCAAACTGTCAGAAAGCATTATGAAATTAAAAGAGATTGAAACAAATGTCCACACCTGAGGTCAGAACTCAGAACCTCTGGGTTCGTAAGCCGACGCCATAGCCATTCGGCCAACCGGGCGATAGCTTGAGAAAGAAATACGGCATTACCCCTCCTTTAAGGCAACAGCGTCTCGCTGTCGGATGAATATTTTGCTCGGGAACGTGTAACAGGTCCTGCATACACTTCGTCTCGTCTGGACATCCTAGCACGGGGTTTACTTCGAGATGGATTTTCCTTTTGACATGTCTTTAAAGTGTCCTGGAACTCGATTTCTTGATTTTCCGGCCGGTAATA
>JAXGGA010003735.1:0-97843 GCA_038373865.1 Uloborus plumipes | reverse complement strand
AAAATACATTTTTTTTATATTTTTGGGAAAAATCGGCGCATAAGTGAAATATTATCTTTAGAGCGACGCATAAATGAATGATACTATCATTATTTTGCTATGGAATGCGTTGGGACTATTTAAAATCGTCGTATAAGTGAAAAAGGCGCATAAACGAGGCGGCGTATAAGTGAGAGTTCACTGTATTTGTTTTTTTTTTTTTTTCCATTCCGTCGAAAGTTGCCAATTCTAAAATATAGAGCAATATTCATTCATGACATAGAACCTAGATAGAACCCTCGATACACTGTTTAGTGTATTGAGATCATTCATTTCTTAAGGTTTTTCAAGAAACAGAAGGGCAACTCTACGTGACTCACGTTACCATTTAACGTGATTTTACAAAAGTAAATGTTATACATATTAAAGAAATACCATGCCTGATTAAAATAAAGCTCTTGACAGTCATCTGGGATGCAGTGAGAACCTGTGAGTGTCGGCATTTTAAATTTTAGCAGGAATAGGTGGTATTTAAACTCTAATTTAACATCGTGACTCACGTTACAAAAAAACGGAACTCAATTTTTTTGGATAACTAAAAACCTAGGATTTCTGCTCTTTCAGAATAATAGAATTGAAAAACTGCTTTTCATGGCACAAAACATATTTCTAAGTTATGATATATTTGAAAATAAAGTTCATTCTGCAGTCACGAATTAAGTTAATCAATATTTTGAGCGTTACATTTCCGTTTTAATCTTTTGCTTGACATCTTATTTTGAAAATTTTATTGAAACTTTACTTAAATTCAATTGAAGTTACCCTAGCAGAACAATCTCATTGGCCGATGATCGGCCATTCATCAAAACCCGATGAAATTCTCATCGGCCGATGATCGGATTCCGATGAGTTCTCCCATGATCGGGAATTGCTCCAATTTGTCTCAATACATCTTTTAATAAGAAGATACCCTAGCAGCATCATCTCATCGGTCAATGATCGAGCATTCATCGAAATCCGATGAAATTCTCATCGGCCTATGATCCAATATGTCTCATCGGCCAAACAGAATCCGAGCAGCAAAATCCGATGAGTTTTGCTCGAAACACGATGAGATTTGGAGCAATTTACGAACAGTGCAGTCCCGTGCCGATGAATTTAGGATCAATTTTGGATAAAAATACGATGTGATTTAGATCAATATACGAGCAGTGTAGCTCGTGGCGATGAATTAAGGATCAATTTTGGATGAAAATACGATGAGAGTTGGATCAATATAGGAGCAGTGTAGTTCCGTGGCGATGAATTTTGGATCATTTTCTTTTTTTTTTCTTTCAAATGGGGCTGCAGTAGAGGGACAACCTTTTGCAGACTTAGTGCGATCCCCCAATCAAGCATCCATTCTTTTACGTAACACCAGAATCGGCGGAATGCCATTACCACGAGAATTTTGACGCCCAGTTGCCGTCAGATGGAAGCACCTGATGGAGGCGAAAATACGGCGACTGGCCAACTCCAGGATCGAACCCGGGTTATTAGCGCGGAAAGCCGACGCTCTCCCACCACGCCAGAAAGTCGACGATTAATGCGACCAACACTGCATTTTTGATAAAAATTTCAGATTGAGAAAATTTTCATCGGAAAATTTGATCATTACGACCTCTTTCCGATGAAATCTGTAGCTTGGCATATTTTCATCGGGAAATTTGATCGGAAGGATATAGTTTTCCGATGAAATATAGCTCGGCTAATTTTCTTCGGGAAATTAGATCGGAAGGATATCGTTTTCCGATGGAATATAGCTCGGCATATTTTCATCGGGAAATTTGATCGGAAGTATATAGTTTTCCAATGAAATATAGCTCGGCTAGTTTTCATTGGGAAATTTGATCGGAAGGATATTGTTTTCCGCTCGGCTTATTTCCATCGGGAAAGTTGATCGGAAGAATATCCCTTTCCGATGCAAAGTAGCTCATCGAAAACCGTGCTCAGATATTGATCGGAACGATGTCATCGTGCGTTACGGAATAAGTTTACGAGGAGTTTGATGATCGGCTGATCAAAATCCGATGAGTTGATGCTACTTGGGTAATGTTGTTTTTTTTTAGTTGGTCAATTATGAATACTAAAAACCTCTTCGAGCGGTCACCTCTACAAAGCAGCCACCCCTCTAAACGGGCAATTTTTTTGCCACTCGGATTTCTGTCCCAAAGACATAGTATAAAAATTCCCCCTTGCAGCTGCCATCCAACCTCTCTGAAGCGCCGTCGAATTTGTTTATTGATTCAATTTTTCAGAAAAATTTGTTAGCTTCCTATTTTTAATCTTCGCTAATAATCTGTTTAGGGGATGGATGACTTTGGAATAAAAAGATCATTCACACGTGTTCATTTATTGGTCTGCGACCTGAAATGAGAATAATTGTTTCCGAGAAGAGTAAAAACTTGAACCACAAACTTGTACTTGTATCCTTTCTTCACAAAATAATAAAACATCAAATAGATTTCTATTTTCCCTTTAGAAAAGTATCAAACTCCATTTTAAATGGAAAATATGTGTTATAATTGTTTATATTAGATATTACAGAAGTTATTTCGCAATTGTAGTAAAAACCCTTCAACGCGCCACCCCCCAATCCCCTCCTGAGCGGCCAAAATTTCACGGAACGAAGAGGTGGCCTCTTAGAAAAGTTTTATTGTACATTTCTAGTTAAAAATTAATAAATATATGGTTATTAAAGCTGCTAAAATTATAAAGTACTTTTGAGAAAAAATTAAAGTTATTCTTCACGAAGAAAAAGTTGTAAAATATTATTTTGAACTAATAGGAATCGAAGAGTGTAGTTCATGAAACAGATTATTTAGAGAATAAAATCTTTTGTCTTTTTTTCTTCATGCTACTTGCAGTATTTTCTCTTTGACGGCATTGTAGTGATTTCAAATTCTCAATTGATGCTTCTGGAAACTGTTATTTGATACTATACACCATTATATTTCATCTGATACCAATCATAACATTTAATATTGCAGAGTGGCTGTAAAATTAGTTGACTGCTATCAGAAGCAGGCTCTTCAAAGTATTTACTTTTCTCATCTACGACTGACAAAAAAGTAAATTTTAAATATCTGAAATAAGAGTAAGTGAGATGTTGTCCGTGCTTTTGAAAATTTCTTATTTTTATCAGTATAATTATTAAAGCATTGTAAAAAAAATACAATTTCAAATCTGCCTGCTCTTCAGTATTTTTATATCTCAATAACTCTTAGATGCATTTTGGGAGTCAACCCCCCTCCATCAAAAGGGTGTCCGCCGGCTCAAGCGTGCCCCCCCCCCTATTGAGATTAATATGTTTGAAAGATTATATAAATATAGTTTAATATGTGTGTGCGTGGCGGAGGGGGAGATACAATATTGGAATATCGATATTTTTTATGCACTGGAACTGGAATTTTGATCTGAACAAATCTTTTAGTTGAATTTGGACTTGACATAAATTACCGCAGATCTTGTTCAATTATGGTAGTCGTAAATTGTTTTTAGTGTGAAGAGAAACAGGGGAGCTATTCTGCTGACTTGTTGTGATAATCTATTAAATCTCTGTCTGTATCTCGCTATGTTATTAATGTTTTTACTATTATTTTAGAATCAAGCATGAATTTATTGATAATATTACTCGTTAAACTTATGGTGTCCAACAATATAAATTTCAAGTATTGTTACGAACTGTGGAAAAAAACTACAACTCAAGCGATGTTACTTCATTGTTGCAACAATGGAATATCTCTGCAACAGAGCGAAAGAAACCCAAAATTTTCACTTCGAAGCCGATGAGAAAGCTTTAAGCTGGAATTCTGCTTCTGCTCTTTGACAATTTACTAATTTTGTGAATTTTTGCGAAATTATTGGTTGAAAGTAAGTACTCATTTATTTATAGTTCTCATCTACTGTCAGAGAAGTTTGTTTAAAACATATTTCAGGGCAAAATGCATTTTTCGTGTAGAGTCCCTCCGTGTCATTCCTGGATCCGGTATAGCTGTAAGATTGTTCCCGGGTTGGATAGCTCGCCAATTGTGCTGCTGTTTTTTTTTTTTTTTTTTTTAATACAGAAGCCATCAGCTTCGACATACATGAGGACTGCGTACTAGGGTGGGGCGAAAAATAAAAAGTTTTTCAGATCAACTTCTAATAGTTGCCAAAAGTTGTCTTTGGTGATAGTTAGCTTTTGTGCAAAATTTGAGAAAACTCGTTTAATATCTTCAGGGGGCGCTGCGATCGCAAAGTTTTATCATAGCTTTTATCGGGATTTTAAGGTTAAAATATGAAAAACAATGCCGTTAGCTAATCTCACTGCATTTTTTTACTCATAAGATATATTCATGCATTCAAAGCATATGAAATATACTCACAATATACTCATAAAAAATTATTTTATATGATATATTTATATTTCAACCATTTAAAAAGAAACAAAAACGTGAAAAAAAGTGATTTTTTTAAAATATAAATATATCATATAAAATAACGTTTGTGAGTCATTTCGAATGCTTTGAATGCATGAATATATCTTAAGAGTAAAAAAAAAAATGCAATGAGATTAGCTAACGGCATTGTTTTTCACATTTTAACCATAAAATCCCGATAAAAGCAATGATAAAACTTTGCGATCGCAGCGCCCCCTGAAGATATCAACCGATTTTTCTCAAATTTTGCACAAAAGCTAACTATCACCAAAGACAACTTTTGGCAACTATTAGAAGTTGATCTGAAAAACTTTTTATTTTTCGCCCCGCCCTACTGCGTACTGTGCGCCTTGCCTCCTGACAAACACAGGACAAATTTACGGCACAGAGAGGATGAACTAACATCCATGGGCAGGGCGGGACTAGAACCCGCGACCATTTGCTTACGAGGAGAATACTCTACCTCTAGGCCCACGTAGCCCCTAATTGTGCTGTTTTATGTTTTGGTTGTCCTTTATAGCTTTTGTTGCCATTCTACTTCACGTTGCTGTGTTAGGTTAAACCTTGCGTTAATGTAGCTCGGCGTCAAAAAAAAAAAAAAAAGTCCTCAAGCTGAAAAGTTGCCAACCCGGGAAGAAAAAAAAAGGTAGAATCCTAGTTTAAGGTCCGGTGATAAATGAATAAATCTGGCAACCACAGAATTAGCATTGGATGATTGGATTGTTTGGCGACTTTAAGCACAATGGCAACCATAGAATTATCATTGGATGATTGGATTGTTTGGCGACTTTAAGCAAAATCGCCAAACCCGGACCTTAAACTAGGATTCTACCAAAAAAAAATTCTCGAGATCCCTTTTTAGACTAGTGGAGGATAAAATAAAGGCACATTGGTAAAATAATTTATCGCTATTGGAAACAAAGCACTTCCTAGTTGGTGACACTCTACTACTATATGTCAACCTTAGTGGGTACCACCCAGCTAGGTCGACGGTAGTTACTATTTGGGATATCAAATGATATTGTCATTTTTATGGATCATTTTAATGAGAAAAAAAGCATTAAAATAAAAGGTTCTTCCTTTATAGACTGCTAGGTATCTTGTTTTCTATCTACCTGGTGTACATTGAAATATAGATACGCTTACATCATTGCCATGTCTGCTAATTTTTTTAAATTTAGCAAACTTTCTGAAATTTAGAAGGTTATTAATGATTCAATATATATTTATCTGAATATTTTGAATGTTAATGGAGCATTTAAAAGTGATTTGGCAAGTTATTTTGACGGATTTTCCTTGCTTAAAAAAATGTTATTTTTATTTAGAGCATTATGTTTTAATTTGCTTCGTTTCAAAATGCATTAAAAAGCTAATATAATGTATGGCTTTACCAAATTAAGAGTAAATCTTTCCTTCAATTAAATAAACCAATTCATTAAACACCAAAAAATCCATAAAATATGAAGTAGTCATCCGAATAGTTTAAACCATTATAAAAGCCCTCCTAAAAGATAAAATAATCCGCCAAATAAAAGGATTAAAGAGAAAGTTCTACCAAAATCTGGTATTAAAATATTGGGAGTACACAGGGCGAATGCTTTTTTTTTTCTGTTTTCGCCGAAATAGAACGTAAACAAGTCGCCAAAAGTCAATGCATACTCCTCGCCAATGTATGGCAATCTTTAAATTGGCCACTACGTTTGGTCAATAATAAAAAAAATAGAACCACTTTAATAAACAGGGTGTCCACTCCTATCGTGGACCAATAGCTAATTTCTAAATCGTTAGAGATAAGCATATAGTTCATTTGGGAAAAAATCTCCAAATTACGAAAGGAATTTTGGGTCTATTCAATGTTTTTTAAAAAAAACAAATTAGAGAGAAGTTACGAAAGACGTTACGAAATTTAAATTTTTGTACAGCCCCCCAGTCCTATCAATCATATTTAGTAAAACATTTTTGACACTGTAACGTTTAAAACTAAAAAAAAAAAATCACTGTTCTACCACAAAAATTGACCGAGTTATGACGTTTTGAAAAATCAAGATTTTGCGTTATTTCATGACGTCATCGGTGGAGCGATCTCTCGATGACGTCATGAAATAATGCAAAATCTTGATTTTTCAAAACGTCATATCTCAGTCAATTTTTGTGGTAGAGCAGTGATTTTTTTTTAGTTTTAAACGTTACAGTGTCAAGAATGTTTTACTAAACATGATTGATAGGATTGGGGGGCTGTATAAAAATTTAAATTTCGTAATTCTTTCAAAATTTGATTTTTTGAAAAACATTGAATAGACCCAAAATTCCTTTCGTAATTTGGAGGTTTTTTCCTAAATGAACTATATGCTTATCTCTAATGGTTTAGAAATTAGCTATTGGTCCGCGATAGGAGTGGACACCCTGTATAATAGATTTATAGAAACATATCTTAAAATTGCAAGTGTTATAAATGTTTTTTTTTTTTTTAATCTTTTTCAGATGAAATTCTATGGTATTCCACTTTTCTCTACTTTGTTCAAAAAACGGAGAGGGACCTACAAACTCTCCAAACCAACCACCGAGGCTACTCCCGATGTTGTGCTCCTGAAATACAAAAAACTCCAGGGCAACGTCGAACTCTCTCAACATCTCCCATGGTCAACCCCAGGCCCATGGTCCCCGAGGCCAACCGGCCTCTTCCAAGCTCACATACCACCCCTCACCACCCCGTGATCTACACGGCGTGGCAGCACAGTTCATAGTCGTCGGTTATTCATCAACAAAGAAATTGAAAGACTAAGGACGAGATGAACTGAATGTGAACTTCTATTCGAATGCTGCTGCAGTAATAGCATAGTTCATAGTCGTCTGAAGAAGAGTTTCCATCAGTAAAGAAATTATGAAACTGAAAAGACGAGATGAACTGAATGTGAACTTATATTCGAATGCTGCTGCAGTAATAGCATAGTTCATAGTCGTCTGAAGAAGAGTTTCCATCAGTAAAGAAATTATGAAACTGAAAAGACGAGATGAACTGAATGTGAACTTCTATTTGAATGCTGCTGCAGTAATAGCATAGTTCATAGTCGTCTGAAGAAGAGTTTCCATCAGTAAAGAAATTATGAAACTGAAAGGACGAGATGAACTGAATGTGAACTTCTATTCGAATGCTGCTGCAGTAATAGCATAGTTCATAGTCGTCTGAAGAAGAGTTTCCATCAGTAAAGAAATTATAAAACTGAAAGGACGAGATGAACTGAATGTGAACTTCTATTCGAATGCTGCTGCAGTATTAGCATAGTTCAGTCGTCTGAAGAATGGTTTACATCAGTAAAGAAATTATGAAACTGAAAGGACGAGATGAACTGAATGTGAACTTCTATTCGAATGCTGCTGCAGTAATAGCATAGTTCATAGTCGTCTGAAGAAAAGTTTCCATCAGTAAAGAAATTATGAAACTGAAAGGACGAGATGAACTGAATGTGAACTTCTATTCGAATGCTGCTGCAGTAATAGCATAGTTCATAGTCATCTGAAGAAGAGTTTCCATCAGTAAAGACATTATAAAACTGAAAGGACGAGATAAACTGAATGTGAACTTCTATTCGGAATAAATCGGAAAGTTGTGAGAATAGTTGCGACGTTTTAGAAGTGTTTGAAAAAGAAATTTTTGGCAACACGAAATATCAAAAATTCTATTCTGTTTAGTACAAGGATTGTGCAGAATAATGTCATGATTCGATAAACTCCAATCATCTTCGTTTTGGTTCAATAAAAATTGTAATAGTCTCCTTGTCTCGAAACTGAGAATATGTGAGAAATTTTGCCTTTACTGACTCTGAGAACTTGCTTCTGTAAACATACTTGAAAAATGACTGTCATTCCGACCAAAAATTTCATTAGCATTTTGTAAAAAAATTGTTTCATGTTTATGAAAAAATAGTACCGTAAAATGGGGTGAATCGGAACACTTTTCAGCTTTGATTGTAAAAAAAGCAGTTAAAAGATTTTTTTTCAATTTGATTTTCTGGGTAAAAACTTCGGTCTTGCTTTACTTTTGATATTCCAAGCAAACACAAAACATTTTGAACAGTTATTATTAAAATATATAGGAAATTATGGGTGTTCCGAATCACCCCGCTGATAGGGGTCAATCGGAACACATGTTAAAATTTGTATTTTTTTCCATGAAACCTTTAATAGGTCTCACAAACATGAGTTATATTGATGAGGGAGAACAAGAACAGATAATTTACTGTCAAATAAAAGTATAATTTCAATACCAGTTAACGTTTATAATTTGTCAAAATTCAAAATAATTTTGAACTTATGAAAAATGAAAAGTAATTTTATGAAATGCTTTTGAATTGAAATACAAAGATTTAACACGAATGGAAGTCACTCATGACGTCCACAAATATGTACTTGTCCTTAAAACTAGCAATTGTGACTTGGCTTAAGTTTTTTCATGGCATCTTCTAGGATGATCTCTGCCTTTTCTTTAGTTTCTTAAAATCTCTGGGTTTCGGGGATTGTCCTGAAAGATTTTTTCGCTTATTCATCACTGTCTGTGAGCTTGCCTTTTGCTATCTAAAGTCTATATGACTTTCCTCCTCGTATTTTAAATAAAAAGAAGTCTCCTGGAGAAAAAATCTTATGAAATCTGCAACTTTCTGTCATTCTAAGATCTAGTTGCTCACGAGAAGGGATAAACAGTAATAAAGCCTTGTCCTTGTCTTGATTAGAGGAACTGGGATTAGAATCTTGATTTTTCAAACAGTTTCCTTCAAATAAGTTTGAATTGGAACAACAGAACAAAGTGTTCCGATTCACCCCGCAATTTTTTTTCCAATGGCATTTTTCAGAACTCTTCATTTTTATGACACAATTTATAAAAAATGTAAATTCTAATGTGGTATTCTGTTGTTCAGATACATGTATAATTGAAACATACCACTCTTAGGTTTAAAATATAAGAAGGTTTGTTCTTGCATATGAAGTTTTGCAGTCTATGAAAATGTGATGTTTTCTAGCATTCCACGTACAGCCCTCCTTAGAAGCCAGTAGCGTTGCCAGATTGACTAAAGTAATTTTTTCCTACATCCTATGATCTTACCTTTCTAAAAAAAAATTAACGGCGAAAAATACCCAATAGTATATTTATGAAGAATTTCTTTGTACGGTCTGGAAGTTTTGTTCCGATTGACCCCGCTGTTCCTATACACCCCATTTTACGGTAATCTTTGATTGAATAAAAATTTTAATAGCCCATATTATAGTTCCATTATTTTCCTCTTTCGGCAGAAAGAAAACAATTTCACTGACGTAATACACAAAATAAGATGGTCCGATCAATGAATGAACTTTTTATATTTTTATTTTTAAAGCAAATTTTCTCAGTTTTTTCTTAGTGCGGTGGAAATTTTTGGACAATTTTTATAAGTGATTTTAGTTTCATTCTTGTGGAAGGTCCTTCTCTCTATATATTGCATCTCTAGGGAGGACGGGGAGATATGCTGTGTAGCATTTGAGGGGTGCCATCTTTTTTTTGGAGAGGGGGGAATTCTAGGGTTCCTTTGCTAAAGTGTTAGAACATCAAAATGCGCAATAGAGATTATTAATCGGCCATTTCGACAAATTATTCCCGCAGTTTACTCTAAAATCAACAGTGAATTTAGTGGTGCTTTCAAATGCTGGGATTAAAAACAACAAAAATACTCCACAAATTAGATTTAAAAAAAACTCGCTGAAATCCCCCCGTCCCTCCCCCCCCCTCTGAAAAATTCAGAGTCACAATTTGTGCCTTGAACACTAGAGGGATACGCCGAGGGCATTCCTGTCATATTTCAAAACACGAAAAATCCTAGACTTGTAAACACATAAATAAATTTAAATAAGATACAATTGTGCAAATACACCAATGTAATCTTATCCGAGACTTTTTTCGTGCTAAAATAGAAAGGTTTAAATAGAATAAGCACCATGTGCAACAGAATTTGCTTGGCGGCGGACATTCGTTTTTTTTTTTTTTTTTTGGCTGCTAGCATTTACTTTTCTAAGTGGCTTGTATTTGGTTCAAAATTTTAAGGCTCTACTTCATCCGGAGATAAGTTTAAAATCAAAAACCAGATTCCACGCGAACAGAAGCACCTTGCAAACAGACGCACCTGCCCAAACAGGGACCCTTGCAATAATTAAAAGATTTTCAACAATAAACAAAATCAAATTATGCTATTTAATTAATTTAAGCAATATTAGTACTTATTTATAGGTATGTATAGGTGCTAACCTCCTTTAATATAACATTAATTCCCCCTAAAATAACATTAGGATACAGGGTAATTCCAAAGTGACTAACGTAACATTCAGAGCTGATTTTGTAACTGTTTTCACTTGTAACTTAAAGGATAAACAATAATTTTTAGTTATACTGGTTGATTTAAAATGTACATGGTATCTATGTATCATTTCTGCTAAGATTTTAAAACAAAATTACTGACAGTAGATATTTTTTCAACCAAAATAGCAGCGTGACTAACGTAACATTTTTGCAACCCTGAAAATGAATGCTCATGTTGTGAGGCAAACATTTCTCAAAGTTAAGCAAGTGTTAAAAATTGAATGATATATTTGAAAAATGTGTAAAGTTGGCTTTTAAAAACATAAAACACATTTTTTAAATCTTAATTTTTTTTAGTCTTAATTGTCACTTTTACTCAAGATGGAGTGCGACTAACGTAACGTGACTAATGTGACTATCGAATAACAAGCAGTAAACACACTACAAACTATTTATTATTAAGGCTAATCTCAGTGATAATTACAAGACTTTTTCTTTTTTTTAACTTCTTATGTTGTATGATTTTTATTTATTTACTTATTTATTTATATTTTGATACTTTTTTCACTTCGGTATTTTTTTTTTTCGGCTGAGGTTGACATTTCTATGGAATGACCCTACATTAAATACCATTAAGACGTTACTGTTATCTTATGTTTGCTGTAACTCACTTGACGCGTGACTCACGTTACAAAATAAATACGCTGATTTTCTTAATGAAAAAGCAAAAAAATATAAATTGGCCTTTATTTTTTTTTTTTTTTGTAATATACATGAGTAGGAGAAACAGTAAAAAAAAATTATTTATAAGCTATAAAATTTAGAAATATTGAAAAAATTAAGTTTTCGTGATTCACGTTACATAGAATTTAGTGGTTTAAAATCAACTTCAAAAAATTATTTTAAGAGTAAATTTCAAAATATACTATTAATAATTGTTTTCTTATCGAATATATCAGTCAGGAAAAAATGCAATTAATTGTGGAAACAGGCAAAACCAATAAAATATACTCATTTAAAATTGCTTCTAGCAGGGAGAAACTTTCACAAGATTGTGAGCTCATTTAACAAGTTCTATTGCGAAAAGAAAATGATTCATTTGGAGTTTCCGTATTCTATCTTGTAAACTTCAATCAATGAAGAGAATATACAAAAAAAAAAAATTAAGACAATTTTTCATTTTTTTAACACCAAATTCCCTTGTTGCGTGCGTGGAATTGCTCAGAAGGTAGTTGACAAAAGTTCATCTACTCTAAAAAATAATAGAATTTCCTGAAAAATAATGTGCAGCTAATGTGACTAAATTCTGTCAATGGCATATAGATGGAAAAAAAACAGAAAGTTTCAGCTAAAAGTCAATAACCTTCTTGAAATTAACCAGGAATATCACCGAAAAGTTCAAAAAACTTCAGAATGAACGTGAGTCAAGTGTTTGGAATGAATCAGTTACATTTGAAGAAAACTTAAGTGGGTTTCTGGTAAGTATCCAGCACCAACCTCATTTACCAAAAATGCTACTGAAGCATTTTATCAAAAACGACCAAAGCTCATGCAGAATCGCAAGCAAATACCGAACTGCTTATTTGCTTGCAATTCTAGCAAACCTAGTGTAAAGAGACATTGTTTTGTCCCTATTAGTGTCTCAACCACTCTGGATGGGCCAGAAATGCTGCTAGAGCATTTTATCAAAAACGACCAAAGCTCATGCAGAATCGCAAGCAAATACCGAACTACTTATTTGCTTGCAATTCTAGAAAACCTAGTGTAAAGAGACATTATTTTGCCCCTATTAATGTCTCAACCACTCTGGATGGGCCATGATTGTGCTGAAGGCGAAGCACTTAATAAAGACGCTCAATCTATTTTGAAACTGGTAGCTAAACAAATTTTCCCACCAATGAGAAACCTGCATTCATGTATCATGCAGCAATTCAGGAAACGTTTCACGAAGAGTCTTGAATTTTACAGGAACATAGTGGAAACCTGTGACGTTTTGGATTTTTTTTCACCGTGTATTACCTAATATAATAAATACTAAATGCCTCTGCTTTCTGGTTTTTAGCACAGAGCAAAATTTCGTCCTTGGTTCACAAAGCACTGCCATCTACCGGTGTTCTTCGAGAAATAGAAATTAACGATTGGTTCATTTCTAAAATAATTTAAATTTGAACATCAACCAATCAAAAAATTTGATTCGAATATTGTTTGGATCCATCGCCAATAGCTGCAAGCCGCAAGGTGGCGCTACAAGTGGGACCAATGCCGACCCTAGCGAAGCAAATGTAGTAGACATTTAATATTGAGTTTTCTGCATGCAATGCCGATAAATTTCTTGTTCGATTCAAATCTGTTGTGTCTACCAACCAGGATCATATAGCATAGTAAAAATATCATAAGTCTTAGTACATTGTTTTGTTGAAAACTTTTCCTTTTTACACAGGCATCAACTTCCATTGCTTCAGTTGGCTAAGCTACATGGTCCCTGAAACAACGGTACAATAATAAGCATACGATACTGCTTTTTTTTTGTGCTGAAATGTTGAACACCCCGTTCAAAAGTGAATGTAGGCGCATTTTTCATTGCTGTATAATATGTTTTTTTCCTCAGACGTTGATTTGATAATTTATTAAAAAATATATAAATAAACAAAGAAAATAACATTTTTGAGTTTCCAAATCACTTTTTTTTTATTGTGTTGGTTCATACTTTGATTTTAAAAACATTTCTTGTCATAAAGAAGGTATTTCAGGTATTGTACACAAAAATTTCAAAATCTATTAGCCCGGGTAGGTGTTTCTCAGATTTATTGTGGAACGACTGCTCGAAAAAAATAAACACAATGTGGTAGACAATGTTAAATGTGACTGAGTTCGATACAATCATTTAATAAAAATCTGTTAATTAGGGTTTGTCACTGAAAAATTTAAATTTAATTTTTAATTCAGACCACCGACAACATCTAAAAATAATAATAAGTCGAGTACATTATTTCTTCAATCAAGTTACCTCACTTGATTAAAGCTGCTATTAAGCATAATTTAACTTTTTTTTTCTTGAAATCATTATTATTATTATTATTATTATTATTATTATTATTATTATTATTATTATTATTATTATTATTATTATTATTATTATTATTATTATTATTATTATTAGCATTATTAGTGTTATCATTATTAATATTATCATTATTCTTATTAATATTACTACTATTGTTTTTATTATTATTATTAACTGTTATTGTTATTTTGTATGAATCATCTGAGGAACGTGCAAAATTTGGGGCAATTGAATAATAAAAGAGCGAAATGTAAGGCCATGATCCTTAGGGTTACTTTATTTGATTAACCTTACTCCGATGATCAATTTCCATATTGAAGGGGAAATTTTAATATTTTATACCGATTTACGAACCTTGCTTAGTGACACTAAACTGTGAGCTGTGATCACGTGTTTAATGTACTGCTCAAGAAAACATTTAAACCGTTGGTCGTGGCTTAAACTTTAACAGTAATAGTATTTTAAAGTAAACTGCTCTCTTTCTGAAATATTTTTTTCCGGCGCCCCACCCCTCCCCTTCCTTTAATTTTTATTCATTGCCATGTTTTATTCATTGTGCTGTGTCAGACAAAACCTTCTTAGATAACAATGAAATTTTAAATTGCTATTAACCCATTAATGCCTGACATTTTTTTCCAAAGATATTTTATATACTGGTTACAAACAGTGTTTAATGGACAAGAAAAATAATAAAAAAAATATTATGTAAAAAAATTTTTTTTTTTTTTTTTTTTGTTGAGAAAAGAAAAATCGTCCTTTAAAAGTTACGATAGACCCCAGAGGGTTCATACTTTTATTTTTTTTCTGCCTACGACGTAATATTTAAATAAGACATTTTATAAGAAAGAATAAATCAGCAATTAACATAAACTGGGAAGCTGGGAATAACTTTGAAAACTTAGCTTTTTTTCTTGAGATTGTGAACGATATCAATTTTGATAAAGATCATATTAAAACTGCTACAGAACACACTTTACAATGGTTATATGCTGCAATCTGTGAATAACGAATTGAAACAATACCAAGGTACTCATTGAATACTATTATTGGGTTGAAATGTTCATTTTGGGGAAATTCAGACCATTTTCTGGACCGTCCCTAAAAGGCGACGCTAGGCATTAATGGGCTAAGATTAAGAACCATTAGGGAAATTATTACCATGAATAAAACCATTTATTAGTGTATAAAGCAATAAGTAACCCCCCCCCCCCTAAGCCAGGGTTAAGGCAGAAACATGCAATACAGGGGCGGTTACTTACTGATTTATACCCGAGCTTTGCCTCAAAATTTTCGAGTTGTACCGTACCAAGTGCGCTCGCTCGCTGGTGTTCTAATTTCACATTAGCTACCAGTTTTTGTTGCCTCTCTTTGCTCTATAACAGTAGTTTTGCCTCCAGCTCGTTTAGTTCCTATTCCATGCTGATGAGTGCATAACAAGCACGAAACTGTAGTACATGGATGGAATAAACGAGCTAGTGATTGTATCGCACATTTAGTAGTGCATCTGATATTTCATTTTGCTTGGTATTCTGATGATGTGTTTCTTCTTTGGATAATTTTTGTGCTCAATTTAAACAAGACGCATATACTGCGCTAACGTATAACCAGGGAATATAACATTAATTTCCGAATTTCATAATAGATTCACTACAGGTCTTAATTTCCACGGGTGCTCACAAACCATTAGCTTCTGTGCACCTGTACAATAAAATTAAATCTAGAAATAATTGAATCGTTTATTTCGAAAAGGTAACATCTCTATTTTGATCTCCTCTGTCTCTTTAGAAAATTAAACAGCGCACGGTTATATTTTTGAATGTCATAATCAATGAAAAAATGCCTTTAGTTAAGTACACAATTACTGCAATAATTTACCAAATAACCATTGATTATGACATTCAAAAATATAACCGTGCGCTGTTTAATTTTCTAAAGAGACAGAGGAGATCAAAATAGAGATGTTACCTTTTCGAAATAAACGATTCAATTTGTTTGCAAACAACATATTGGTGTTGAGCTCCATAAATTCAATGCTGCTTTTATAAACACAATACAATTAGTCAAATGCTGAACTTGATTCATGGTAAAAGGTTGAACCACCTTCAAATTTTTCTCCAGCAGAAACGTATTCTAAAAATCCTAGTTTTAGTTGGAATTAAATCATGATCCTTTTAATTACGAATTACGCGCTCATGTTACATTTAGTTAATAGTATGTTGCATTTATGTGTCATCCCCTAATACCTAATTATGCAACAGACACAAATGCTGCCTATATGTGTTTGTACTGAAATTTTATTATTGAAAATGTAAAATCAAGCATCCAAAGTAGCACACTTCGTTTTTTAAAGGTTGTAAAATGGTTATTAACGTTGTGACAACGGATTAAAAACGTTTATAAAACGTTTAAACGTTTTTTGTGCTATCTGGGATGCGATTGCTGAGAACTGAGCTATTAAAGCAACCCTGCAATGAAAAGAAGCTGTTTCAGATGAAAAGTAAAATTTAGTGTTTTGAAGTGATAGCCCCGCTGCTAATTTTATTTCATTAATTGTTTCAAATATGTTCAGTATTTAATCTCAACAGTATATTGGAACACTAATGTTCGCTAAAAGGCTATTTCTAACAAAAATCTTGATTATTAACAGTCCCCTTTTTAAACACTAGGTCGTTTGCAGTGCATGCGTTTGCCTCTAATGAAGACAGTATTTTTCTCAAGTAAGAGTATTCTTATTCTACTAAAAGAGAAAATGTGCAAACTGATATTATGTATTTGCAAATACTATTGCTCAAAATTTTTTGATAGTAAAAATTTATTTCATTCACATTTTACAAAATATCGAATGTAAAACGCAACACACAAGTGAGCCATATGCAGAGGAGAAAAATTTGTAAAATATTTTAAATAAGTGAACAGACATCACACATAATTAAAGTTTAGTAATTTTATCCCTTTAATATCCGTATCTTGCATAACCGAGGCCTCCAAGGAGAGTATTGTCGAGCTCATTGCCGAGGCCAGTATAACCAAGTCCATTGTATCCTAATCCTCTATTTCCAAGACCCAGTCCGTTGACGCCAATGATTCCTGGTGCACCCAAGATAGCAGGTGCGCCGAAGACAGCGGGTGCACCCAAGACTGCGCGTGCATTTAAAGAAGCAGGCGCAGCCACAAGTCCGGCACCCAAGAATCCGGCTTCAGGTCCGGCATAAGGAGCAGAAGAGATCATTTTGACAGCAGCAGGGTCCTGATTGGCTGTTCCGGGCTCGTTGGTCTTGACTTGGGCCCTGAATCCGGCATGGTCGGCAACGTAGTTAACCTGTCTGTGGACGCCCCTGGCATCGGAGAATCCGTAGCTGCCTTTCACGCCACTGACTCCGTCTCCGACTTCCTCTCTATATTGATCTCCATGTTTATCCTTTATATTGTAGCCGAATCTGTAAGGTTGTGGCGCATGATGTTCTGGCTACAGAAAAAAGTTATACATTGAAAAATTAGCTTGAAGAAGACCATTAATACTTCTTAAGCAATTACGTCTTTTGATTTTTTTTTCTCGTTAGATTTCAATTTATGAAATTCTTATTATTATTTTTTTTTTCTAAAAGTCTGTTTTCGTAGTTATTTTTCAACTTTCTCCGGTGTTTTTAAGAATAATATTTCTACTTACCAACGGCAAGACAGATGCAGCTGTAGCTGAAAGAATAGAAGCAACGACAAAGATCTAGAAAAAAACAATTTGAATTTAGATCTCCAGAATATGAGCTTATTAATGCTGTGTTTTAGAGACTTAAAATTGCACTTAAAAGTATCAATTGCAAACCATAATTTTAACACGTTATTATTTAAGGTATAAAAACTAGATCGTAAATTTTCTTTCATGTCACCGATTGCACCATTAATATTTTTTGGTACATGTAAAAAAAAACTCAAAAAATGGAACAAAATACAAGAAAATACTAAATTTGGCAACAGCAAAAACCTAAAAGCTACAAAAAAAAACCTAAATTGGCAACACCAAAATAAGAAACATCAACCCTAAAAAGTCTGCAGGGGGTGCCAGATTTGGCACGTAATTTTTGGGGGGTATATCAAAGTTATACCAAAATATTTAGTTGGTAAAGGGTTAAATGAAGACTATTGGGTAACTAAGAGGACTTTCAATTTTTTTAGGCTTAAAAGACCTAAGATTATTACCTTGAGCAAAATAAATGCAGAAAAAATATGAGTCAGTCGTTTAAATTTGTAAACATATAAGTTGTAGTTGAACTACGGTTTTGCAGAGCAAGCGAAAAGAAAGGCCATTAGTTTAAAATTTTCAATTCCATGGCTACTCTTAAAAATATACAAAACTACTTCTTTAACCCGATCGTAGCGACTAGGGATGGTTTGCAAGAAATGTTATATTTAAAGTAGTTTTCAGTCTTTTAACGGAAGACAGAAATAGACTTGTACCACCTAGTTGTGTCCAGGGAATATTGCTGGTAGTCACTTTTGTATTTATTTTTATTTTACAAGATTACACTTTACCGTGAAACCAGAACAAAATTGAATAGCAGTTTCATGCAGATTTTCAGCATCGGTTATCCCCAAAATAACTTATTTTTCTGAAACTATATCAATAAAATTATTGAAAGTTTTATTGATATCAAAAGTTTAATGCATTTCGTCGGAGAGAGAAGAGTAAGAAATACTACTTACCTTGCGGAACATGATTGTTTAGATTTGATCAATGTTGATCGAATGATACTCTCTGCTTGTGTCCAGGTGCTTTTATATTTCTCTGAATGTTTTTCTTTTAACTTCTTAAACATATTTAATCTTTTACGCTTGATGTACTTATCTGATATCAGCACGCCGCTGAAATTCCTCAGCAATAAAATACACTTGTTGTCTATTATATATAACAGCATTCCACAGCCGATATGCCTGGTTTTTGGCAAAAAGGAATTCAGATCGTTCTTTTCTTTCTTTTCAATGTCACACATTTCTTATTGTGAAAGCATAATTTTGAACGCTTTTATAAAAGTGGCAGTAAGATGAAAAAATAATACCTACGTTCAAAGATATTTTTAGCATTCCTACAAATTTTCTTCACGCATTAAAAACCAAAAATATGCATCATAAATTTCGCCAATCGTATTTCCAAGCTTTTTTTTTAAATCTAAAATACAAAATATTTTCAAGATTTAAGAGTCATTTTTTTAAAAGTCGGACATTTCTGATAGTTTACTTCTTTCATTTTCCTAAAAATTTCTGGTAGTTTTTGGAATACTATAAGAAAAAGTGAAGTTCCTTTTTTTGAAAATTTGATTTGTTTGTCCCCAAATAGAGGTCAAAGTTTAAGGTCAGGAATATATCGTACTAAATGTATGAACGCTTTGCTCCAAAAGCAATAAGTGACCCATGCCATGCTCTAAAATATGGATACTATTTGATACCAGGTTCATGCCAGCTTAAATAATTTGGTGGCTCACTCTACTCTTTGCGAGCAAAGGTCAATTGAAAATGCTATTTTCGTTACTTTTTTGCCTTGTTTGTGCCCGAATATCTGCTTAAGCCGTGAGTGACCCCCGAAAATAAGTATAATGTGAATTACTGACCATAGTGTAGTTTTCAAAAAGATCTGAAAAACACAGCGGTTACACATTTTTTTGTAGTTACACAGGCTCAAAGTTGATGATTTGCAAAAAAAGGTCAAGTTTCAAAGTCATTAACTTTTTTCGCCATTTTTTTTTTTTTTTTTTTGAAATTTTGCTATAGTTATAGTTCGTATGGTGTAGTTTAAGGTCTAGGTCAGAAACCCATGACATATATAATTGCACGGTCTCATAGTTGATAATTTGAAGCAAAAATCACTAATTAATAGGTAAATTATTCTTTACGCCATGAGTCAGTATCTTTGTACAAATGCTGTAATTATACTCTAAGTGTTATACTGGGTCAGAACCACTAAATTTTTAACACCCAGGAGGAAAAGTTGGGAGGGCACAGTGACTTCCCTTCGGAATGCCCCTGGCTCTGATCAAGGGGGTGCATTTGCCCCTCCCTGACCCCTTTGACTACGCCCATATTAATATAATAAAAAAAAGCCCTCCCCGTAGAAAAAGTCACTCCTGCCAAACCCTAGTTACGCCACTGTATTACTTGAATGAAAGAAGTCTTGAAGGCTTCTTTCATTAAATGAACCTGTTTTTCCAAAACCAATGCCTGAATATTTGGTTCCAGTTCTGTAATATTGCTATTAATCGAGATTTTCACGATTTGTAGCACTTATCTAAGTAGTGGGTCACACAAATCAGCTTCGCGGGCCAGAAGCAGCCCGCGGGAAGTAGGTTGAGCACCACTGATGAAAATAAATGCAATGTCAAGTCGTTGTTGTTGTGTCATGTGATTGTCTGGGATGTCTATGCTTTGAGAAGTTGGACTTCTTTATTGACATTTAAGACAACACAAGAAAGATTTACAACACAAAGAGCGCCAATAACGCCTAGCGTACCGGTGGTAATCGAGCCTGCGACCTCATACTTGCGAGGCGAAGATTCTACGTCTGAGCCACCGGAGCCCTGCAATGTCAAGTAATACAACCTATTAGACATTATAAATATCACATTATCACACATCGGCCACCTGGTGCATTGGTCAGAGATGTCTGACCGTGATGCAGTTGCCCGAGGTTCGAATCCCGGCTCCATTAATGGACATACTTTCTCTCTATCCTGTCATTGTCCTCTCTGTGCTTGAAAGTGCTAAAATGCATGCCTTCCCTTTTAACGGGTCCTTATGGCATGTGTGTTGATCTAATACGGTCTTCCACCTTAATGGTGCTCGTAAAAACGGAAGCGGTACCTATTCTGCCTTAAACCGGATACCCGAGTGGTATTTGAAACAACAACAATTTTCTAAGAGAAAATGGCATATTTTCACTATAACTACGATGCATTTTAAATTTATTAATATTTCTACTGACTCATCTTGAAACATTAAAAAAAAAGGGGGGGGGGTAAAAAAACTTCATGGAAAATCATGACGCTTTTGGTCATCTTATCATAAGTACGATAATCCAAGCTCATTACATAAAAATGCAGATTAAATGCTGCAAAATCATACTGTTTTGTCACACCATTAACCCCTTCAGTCGTACGCAGGAAATCAAGTGAAACACGGACGATCGCAACTCACCAATGCGATCGCAAATTCCCAAATTTGGATTCAGGTGAAATCAATTCACTTGGATTCGACTTACAGTCGCGATTGCAATATGCGATCGCCTCGAAGCGATTGCAATGGTGTTTCACTTGAATTCGGCCCTAAATTATGAAATCGCTAACCAAAAATGTTACCAGTTGGTGTGTAAACAGAGTACTATATGGCTTAGGCAGGAATTTAAGTGCAACACCATTGCAATCGCTTCGAGGCGATCGCAAATTGCAATCACTTCTGGAAGTTGAATTACATTAGAATCGCGTCTCGTAGCAATTGCAACGTATCACTTGAATCCAAATTCGGGAATTTGCGATTGCATTGGTGAGTTGCGATCGTCCGTGTTTTACTTGAATTCTCCCCTAGGAATATCTTACAAACAAAATTTCAATTTTCCAAGGCAGGAATTCAAGTGAAACAGGCGATCGCAAACTGCAATCGCTACTGGAAATGAATTACATTAGAACGTTTCTTGATAAAAACATCGTGACGTTTGCGTGACGTTTTCCTATGAAAAACGAGCTAGATAAAACGTCACAGCCTACTTGGCGAATAAGAGGAGATCGCTGACTGCTTGTGAGCTCTTATTGGTTCCGCTCGTAGTGACGTCAGTGCCAAGTTAAGTTGATGATAATGTAATTCACTTCCAGTAGCGATTGCAATTCGAAGCGATTGCAATGGTGTTTCACTTGAATTCCTGCCCAAGATTTTTGAAGTATTAAAAGAGTCCATTTTTAGACATATATTTTACGAAACATTTCATAGTAAAATGTTCTCCAAACAATAATAAAACATAATGTAAGCATTTGAAATGATAAAAAAAAATTGTATATATATATTTTTTTTTAAATCAGAAAAAAATCTCCATCGCGACAAGAAACCAAAGCTGAAAAACCAAGCCAAACACAATCAATATTTGGGAATGTTGATATCCGTAATTGAGAAATTTTTGCATTGACAATAATAAACAGAATGTCAAGAATCAACTACAAAAAAAAAAAAATCATGTAACTTAACCGATTATTAAATGATTGTTAGATGTTCAAAGCTTATGTCTGGAAATCGAACACCAAGTCTGTTGAGTAACTATCTCAAGAGTAATAATGAATTCTTTTCAACGATAATATTTTTCTTCCAAAACAA
Source organism: Uloborus plumipes (assembly GCA_038373865.1). NCBI lineage: Eukaryota > Metazoa > Arthropoda > Arachnida > Araneae > Uloboridae > Uloborus > Uloborus plumipes. Next base: position 75,675 of record JAXGGA010003735.1, on the reverse strand, counting down.
AAACTTCAACTTCTCTCCTCGCCTCAGAGAAAATTTCGAAACATTGTTTTTGCTCAATTATTATGAAAACATGTAATAAACATGTAAAAAAATTACTGGTCCATTATTATTTGTTTCCATTAATAGCTTTTTATCGGAATAAATAATATTTTTAGAGTCAAATTTATAGACTTCAAATAAATATAAAGTCGAATTGAATCTACTTTAGTTAATGATCGTCTGCTACTCTAGGATACAAAAGCAACGATTTTACCCGCCTTTCTGAGTTGTGCGCTGGTAAGTACAGGCTGCGTTTACTTATTCTGAAGTTTTAGAATTATGTTAAATATTTTCGGCATTCTTTTTCATTTATAGTTACTAAAATTATTTGATGTTGAAAAATTATAATGTCTTTTTATTGAATAGCTGAATCTTTAAGCAGAAATTAAAATATTTTAAAACGAATACTTTTAAGTAATTGAAATAGAATGCCGGAATATTTTTGAAATGGCATAGTGAATTATTGTTTTTGGTTTTATTCTTTAAATTGGATACAATTTTTATTAGATTGTTTTTATTATGTGTTTTAAGTACGTGAATAACATAGTATGATTCTTGAAATTTTAGACAAAATTAAATGATTGAATTGTGAAGTTTTGATCACAACGTTAAAACAAGGTTGTAATTTACGTTATCAATTCGAAAATTTATTTTTAAGTTATCAATATCGTGGAGGGGGGATAACTTTTATCATCGGTAAGTTAAATTAAAAAATATTGCGAACAATGTTTCGCAACAGTTTTAAATGTGTACTTGGAATATTAAGAATGTCTTAAATCTTTTACAAATTGAGTGGTGGAATTTTTGTGCTTGTGGATTTTATTCTGAAAAGAAATGAGGTGTTTTAATTCGAACGTTTATTTATCCGTTTCAAATATCCGTGTAAAAGCATATAATCATTAACTCTTTTAAAAAGTAAAGTATTTACTGCCTTCACCATAGAACAATTGCGATAACTTACATAATTTTCGAAAATGGTGCTTGATCACAGTGATAGAAATACAACAGGGAAAGAAGATGTTTTATTGTTACAAACAATGAGTTAAACCAAAAATCATTTTTACAGAATAAGTGTTTTGAAATTAAATGATAGAATTTTTGTTTTTTCTATTTTTATTTTTATTTTTTTTATTTATTTATTTTATTTTATTTATTTTTGATTATCTGCAGTGTTTTTGGGACGTGATTTATTTTAACTATACGTTTCAGAAAGTGAAATTCTTAAATTTTTTCAGCTTTAAAATAGTAGATAATTGACATAGAACAGTTATGAAAAAATTTCAAAACTCATAGATTGTGTATGTAAATGTATTGGTGTTAAATTAGAACGCAAAAAATGCTTCACTCAACATCTATGCGATTTTAATACTTAGAATTGTTTCAAAATAATAAATTTGCAAGAATAAATCGTAGTACTTTCCGAGGTGTGTTTGTTTTAAACTAGCAAAGTTTAACGAAGTTAAGAGTCTTAATTTTTTCTAAGTATAAAATGTTTGTAATATCAATTTGAATGGCTAATAAATGGCTAAAAGTTTGTTTCTTTAATATTATAGAATGCTTCTTCTCTTTATTGATTTTCTTTCTTTCAATTGTGCTTGCACGTTCGCTGAATATTTTCATAAGGAAATTCAGCATATCATAAACAATTCGTATCACATTTCCCATATTTTGCAAACCTTAATGGGAATCTGATTTCTATTTCGGAATATCAGACTTTGAATTTATTTTAATAATGATTCAAGCTAAAGAGTTACTTTTTCGAATTCTTAATTTGTAGCGTTAATATGAGTATTTATTCCATAAAACAAATTTTGACGATTTGAATCTTGAAATTTATCGAAAGCTCTTTTGTTTTCTCTAATCAATATTAAAAATTCTGCTCCGGAATGTGATTTAGCATAAAAAAACCATTAAATTTAGCGCTATGTAAAAAAAGGAAGGTACTTCTTCGACAAAACACGCCAGGGGTGCCTACAGGGGGGGGATTATGGCGCAATTTATCAAAATTTGGGGGGGGGGGGTTTAAAACTTTGTTATTTATTTAAATTATTTATTAATTTCTTTTAATTCAAATTATTCACTGATTTTTTTTAAATGAAAATTATTCATTATTTTTTTTTTTCATTTCAATTATTTCTTTATTATTTTTTTTTATTTATTTGTTTATTTATTTAGTGTGTGTGCTTGGAATATCTAGATGAGAAAAAAAGCAATTCTATTCTGCGCATACTCAGTACTTTAAAAAATTGATAATATATAAATAAAAAAAAATTAAAATTTAAAAAAAATAAATAAAACTATGAAAAAAAATAAATAATATTTAAAAAAATAAATAAAATTATGTTTAAAAAAATAAGTGAAATAAAAAAGAGGGAGAAAAATAAAAAGACCAATAGGGTTGTGAAACATTTGGGGGGGGGGGAATTTGCGCCATTGAGCTTGGGGGGGATGGGCACCCCTGAAACACGCAATACGGCAATACGGATCAGACAATTGAAAAATTTCCGGCAATAAACAAAAGCAACTTTTGAGACATCTGCTGAAATTTTTGTTTCCATCAACATATCCATCCGGCATGACTGAGAAAACTTTTAATCTGTGTTATTATTAAACATGAGCAGATGTGTTGTAATCGCTCGCTGTAACGAAGCAGCGGGAAGCTCGCTAATAAAAAAGAAATAAAAAGATAAAAGTATAATTCGCTTGCTGCGCGATGTTTTTTTTTTATTTAGTTTCTGTTTTGTGTTATTACAATCGTCGCAACGTTCGACTTTCGCAGCTTTACTCTCTTGTGAAGTCTTAATCCAACGTTAAAGAAGCACAAATGTACAGGTATACTGTAGACACGTGTTTCGGGGCTACAAGGAACCCCTTTTTCAATGCAAGAAGTGTGAGCTTTAGGATGAAGAATCATCCGATAAAAGCAACACGGAGGAAAAAGATAGTAGAAATAGCAAAAACTGGATATTAACAAGACAATGCTTAGAGCCGAAATTTATTACATGAAACCATCAGGAAAAACCCGTTAAGAAATAAATTTCCAAAAAATCCTAAAGATAATAAACATTGTCAAATGAATGAAACCACTTATGAATAAAATAGCAATAAATTTGCAAATAGGAAAATTATGTACCGAACTGATTTCAACCCACGGATAAACAGCAGAAAGAAAACAGGATGAAATAAAATGAAATGAAAATAGTCAAAAATGTGTGCAAAAAAAATTTGATAAGGTAAATTAATTAATTAATATAAAGATAAGCGACACGAAAAGCCAAAAGGCTTCCAAATATAATTTATACAAAAGGACGCCAAACAGCGGAAAGGTAAGGAATAGCATTTAGATCGTTAACTAAGTCAGAACTGTTTTTCAAAATGTGGAAGGATTCCCAAAAATCAAGATCAGATGGGTTGGAGCATTTTTAGACAATTTGAAAAGAATTAAAATCGAAGGAATGATTCCTATCCCAACAATGTTGCGCAATACTAGACTTATTTAATTGTTGCTTTTTCACATAAAGGTATTTCTCATGTTCATTTACTCCCTTGGTTTATTTATTTTAAAAATTTATTCATCAGCCTTTTTTATAATGGAATCTGGTAAACTATTTGCTTCAAAAAAGTAACAAAATAATTCATTTTGAATAAGGTACGTTCTTAGTAGGAGAAACTATTAGTGTCATTTGTGGAGCAGGGGTGGGGGGGGGCTGCAAGAACTTTGAAGTAAGTGTGGAATATTGCTATCTGACTTCAGCAGTTACACTTATTGGAGATTGTACAGTAGGCTGGGCCGATTTTTTTTTTTTTTTTTTTCGATCATGGGGAATGCGGAAAAGGTACCATTGGGGAGCAAAGTGTACATAAAAAATTTACATTTTTTGGTCAATATCTTGGTCTACTTACTACAAATGCGTTGAAGTTTGGAAAAAATGTAGTTTTTTCGAGATTTTTAGAAAATTGTTACGGTTTTTTTTTTTTTCTATTTTGGATAACGGGTAGGACGGAAAATGTGCCATTGGGGGCATAGAAATTCCATTAAAAATTGAAGTCTGTCGTATAATTCCTTCCTTTTGCACAACTGCCTAGAAGATTTGACAATTTCCCGTTTTACCTAAGTTTTAAATTAAATTTAGTCAGAACTTTAAAATGCTGTTTTCTGCGTGCTTATCTGAAACAACTACATTGTTTGTCTCATATAATGCAATTTTAGATATAAGTTGCAAAAAAAAATTTTTTTTAATAACTTCCTAAACATCTCAAAAAAAATGCTTTTTTTCCTAACTTCAACGCAATTCGGCAGACCATGAAATTGACCAAAAAATTTAAATTTTTTGGCGATCTTTTCTTCCCTAATGGCACGTTTCCGCTATATCCGTCGTCGAAGTATTTCTTTTTCGTCGCACCCTACTGTACTGTCAAATCTTGTTAACGCGAACTCTATGGGAATTCATATTTTTTGTTGATAACATATTTCCACGTTCACCGACTTTTGAGTAAACAGAGAAACAGTTTGTTTTTGTGACCTAGAAAGTATCGAGAGCGAAAGTACGTTTAAACAGAAATGCATACACAGGCATTTACATGTATATTTTAAGGTTAAAAACTTCTATCAAGTCGAATGAACAGATAGGGTATGTGCTCCAGTAGTCGGCCATTTAAGAGTTTTTTTTTTTTTTTTTTTGATCTTGGCTAACGTAGAACTTTGAGCTATCAATACAGCAACAAAAAGAAGGTAAACCTTTAGAATGAATTTTTCTGATAGCGAATTCCCTACTTGTTTCAGAAATTAAAAAAAAATATGTTAAAATCCAAGCTGTTGTCAACACTAGTAAATGCTCCAGTAGTCGGCCACAGAATCATCTTAGCTGAAAAATAAGCAGAATCGCAATCTTGGGTGACGGGCATTCAAAATGAAATGACTCATTACTCATTCAAAAAAAAGTACCCAAAACTAAACTGCTACTGGTTGATGATTGAGGTTAAATACATGAATGTGTGAATGCGTCATATCTGATTTTGAATTAAAAATGTACTATTTATGAGGAATTTTATGTCATTGTGGCCGACTACTATAGACTGGCCGACTACTGGAGCACTTACCCTATTACACAAAATTTATCAGAATGGAAGAATAAATTCTAATACCTATATACGATTCAATACTTAGAAGCAAAAATCTGTAAAAACGATTTTGATGTTTTGAATTAACATTTTTTTTACTTAGGTATCCTTCTCTTCTAAACAGTTTCAACTCTTGCGAAGTACTTTTCCTGTTTCATTTTGCAATGCCACCTACCTCGACCCCCAGTGACTAAATTTTGGGTTTTAGGATCAGCATATTTTTTTTTTCTTTTGTATCGATTTCACTTTTTTTCTTGGTGGGAGGGGGGGGGGGGGGCGCGCTATAACTATATCATTATCTGTCATTACATCCGACGATTTTATTCATTAAAAACTCAATTGTAAATGATTGTATGGAACACTAATAGGCTTTTTTTCGGTTCATCATTTTCATTAAATTTAAAACTTATTTTTAATGCATTTTTCAATAATAAGTCTGGTTTCACTTGGCCTGTTATCACCCAGCTCTCACCTATTCTTAAAAGATATTTCTCTAACTTTTTATATGCACGGAAATCAGAACCGAAAAATGAGGTAATTTGTGAGTCTTAAAACTTGCATATAAACCAAATCAGGACATGCTTTTTAATTCTACTAGGGAAATTAATGAATATTTCAGTTCATGAATTGTTTTTTTTTTTTTTTTCTCTTTTTAGGAGATTGTGATATGTTTTAGCGTGTGTGATTGTGTCTTAAAAGAGGTATCAAAATCCAAAATAGAAAACTTTTGCTGGACATGAAAACTAACTATAAGACTGCAACTGAACTTTATTGGACTACTCATGGATAAGACTCTTTGCCCGGACAATCCGAAGTCTCCATCCTGCTTCAAAATCTTCTGGATCGTGAGTCCTTTTCAGTTATGAAGGATTTTGCACCAAAAATAAAATTAAATTAAAAGTTTTGTCTGCTTGAGGACCTTTCTGGGATCGGTATAGAAATTATATCTTGATCTGAAGGTGGTTACTGTCTAATATTTCTTAGGTGACCCCCGACGCTTTTGCGCATGCCTCAGGTCTCTTCTGATTTTATCAAAATAGGGGGGGGGGACTATGGTAATAAGAGAAATAAGGAATGTGAGGAGACTTTGCTTTGCTTTGTTTTTCGTCGAGTTCCATTATTTGATGAGTTGGTTTCCGATGATTTTTTTTCTTTTTTTATTTATCCCCTTCCTTATCGGTTCTAGAAAAATAAAATAATATCGGACTAAGCAGAAATGCTACCATGGTGCAAACCGTCACCCCTTTTTGAAATAGAACCGTTCAATGGTGCTAGAAGCGCCTTTCAGGGTTGGACAGTAAATTTGATTTTTTTTCCCAATTTGTTGCGTAAATAATTATTATTTTTAACTCTTGACTTACTAGCAATATCTTCAAGGCCTGCGTGGCTGGTAAGGTCTTGCGCCCTATTCAGAGGCATGTCTGCTTGCAGCTTATGAGGTTTTGGGTTCGAATCCCACCGTAAAATGAATGTTTTTTTTTTTCCTCTTTGTGATGTTTAATCTCTTTTGTGTCGAATGTGCGTGTTACGCTTCGTGTAGCGTGGCATGACGGACGTATTAAATAGCTTGGAAAGAAAATAAATATAATAAATATGAATGTTTATCTTCAACTTGCATAAAAGTCAAGTAGTTTAGTAGAGGTTTTCAAGCATTTGAATTAAATAATTCATTTATCGACTAATGGTGAAAACGACTTGTATTGATCGTTGATGAATTCCACGTAATATGAAAACGCAGGGATTTTGCCAGTTTTTTTTATTGAAAAATACCGAAAAGCAACCTGCTGTATCTGATTATTTTTTCAGTGTAATCCAGTGACTACAAAAAAAAAAAAATCCCCGCATTTTTGTCAATTTTTGTTATGTAAAAAATGCCAATTTTCTCAAATGCTCTCAAAAGGGCAAAAGAGCTCTAACTTAAAAAGTCAAACATCAAGCCTTTTTTCAGAATTTTTTCTCTCATTGTTGTTTTTAAAACTTAAACGAAAATTTACCAGCCAAAAATTATTTTTTTAAAATAATGCTTTTAAATAAACTAGTGCAAATCCTTCACTTTCTAGTGAGCGATTCCATACCAAATCACCGAATGGGGGTCGCACGACCGACTCTGATTTTTTTTAAATTTGGTACACAGATTGATGGTATAGAGGTATGAAAAAGCCCAAAAGGAAAGTTACCTGCTCCACTTATTTTCTGAGATACTTGTACATGCCCTCAAAGCTTGTCCGCAACGTCAAAATACTAAAAAAGTGATGTTATTTAATCATTTTTTATAAAAAATCGTACTCATGCAAAACAAAAGTGTTAGATATCTATGGAAACTAGTTACTCCAGGCATTCTGAAAAAAAATACTAGAACGTTGAATGAAAATTGCCAAGGTACAGGGCTCTTTGAAGTTGTCACCACAAAAACTTGATTTTGCAGATTTTGCTAAAATTCAGGCATTTATTACAAAAAAAGGCAAACAAAACCAAAGGTTTTCTCACTTTCTGGTAGTGTACAGGTCCTCCCTGTAAATTGCTACGCAATAAATTTTTTGGGTTTCTCACTCCTTCTTGGAAATATTTTAGCTTAAAAATAAGCCATAAGGCAAAAAATGCGTTTTTGGCCATCTTGGCAGCCATTTTTCTCATAAAGGGGGAGCAGTAGAAACTTTAATTTTTTTTTAAAACAAGCCACTGATATGTTAGCTATTCACAGGAAAAGAGTTTACTTTTGGTTATTTCTCCCATTAAGAGATATCCTGCTGACAGTATATGCATGTTTTTCGCGACGACCATATGCTTTTGTTCCCCCTCTCATGGACTTAAAATTAATTAAACCAAAAAATAATTATATATTTATTATTAGCTGTATTATCTACTCAATATGTCATGAAATTTAATTTATTAAATCATTGAACAATAAATTAGATAATTGATGAAAACAAGAAAAAGTATTTCTCTGATGCCTGAGCATTATGCATTCATAATTATAAAGCACTAAATACTTTCTTGAGAAATTAATTAACATAAATGAGCTCTAAATAGTTATATTATAAGCAATACCCAATCTTGTGATTGGGATACTCCTGTTTTTAATTGAAGAATTTCTTGAATATCACATGAATATCAGGAAAATAAATGAGGTCTTTTCGTTTGATGTAGGATACTTTATGACAAATTTCATTTGATGGGCTACTAACTGAGCATGGTGATAAAGAGCTATTAATTTCAGCATCGAATTCCATTTTACCTTATTAACAGTTAAATATTTATAAAATAATTAAATAAATAATTTAATATAAAGCCATGCTTGAAGAATTAAAATTAGTGCAACTAATTTATTCCCATACTGATCTTTACAAAACTGACATGTGTTGAGCACTGATAAGAACTGACAAGAATAAGTTTACTCACTAAAATACTAGTTCACAGATACTATAAAGCGTACATTCTATTTTCTACAAAATAATACTGCAACAAAGAACAAGGGTATAAAGGGTAGGTACTAAAGAATTTCTTGAAAAATCAATTAAAATAAAGGAGCTTCGAATATTTATCTCATAGGCAATACCCAATCTTGTGATTGGATGTTCCTGATTGATGGCTATAAACAGGAGGATACCCTTGTTCTTTGTTGCAGTATTATTTTGTGGAAAATAGAATGTATGCTTTATAGTATCTGTGAACTAATATTTTAGTGAGTAAACTTTTTCTTGTCAGTTCTTATCAGTGCTCAACGCATGTCAATTTTGTAAAGATCAGTATGGGAATAAATTAGTTGCACTAATTTTAATTCTTCAAGCATGGCTTTATATTAAATTATTTATTTAATTATTTTGTAAATATTTAACTGTTAATAAGGTAAAATGGAATTCGATGCTGAAATTAATAGCTCTTTATCACCATGCTCAGTTAGTAGCCCATCAAATGAAATTTGTCATAAAGTATCCTACATCAAACGAAAAGACCTCATTTATTTTCCTGATATTCATGTGATATTCAAGAAATTCTTCAATTAAAAACAGGAGTATCCCAATCACAAGATTGGGTATTGCTTATAATATAACTATTTAGAGCTCATTTATGTTAATTAATTTCTCAAGAAAGTATTTAGTGCTTTATAATTATGAATGCATAATGCTCAGGCATCAGAGAAATACTTTTTCTTGTTTTCATCAATTATCTAATTTATTGTTCAATGATTTAATAAATTAAATTTCATGACATATTGGGTAGATAATACAGCTAATAATAAATATATCATTATTTTTTGGTTTAATTAATTTTAAGTCCATGAGAGGGGGAACAAAAGCATATGGTCGTCGCGAAAAACATGCATATACTGTCAGCAGGATATCTCTTAATGGGAGAAATAACCAAAAGTAAACTCTTTTCCTGTGAATAGCTAACATATCAGTGGCTTGTTTAAAAAAAAATTAAAGTTTCTACTGCTCCCCCTTTATGAGAAAAATGGCTGCCAAGATGGCCAAAAACGCATTTTTTGCCTTATGGCTTATTTTTAAGCTAAAATATTTCCAAGAAGGAGTGAGAAACCCAAAAAATTTATTGCGTAGCAATTTACAGGGAGGACCTGTACACTACCAGAAAGTGAGAAAACCTTTGGTTTTGTTTGCCTTTTTTTGTAATAAATGCCTGAATTTTAGCAAAATCTGCAAAATCAAGTTTTTGTGGTGACAACTTCAAAGAGCCTTGGCAATTTTCATTATGAACGTTCTAGTATTTTTTTTTCAGAATGCCTGGAGTAACTAGTTTCCATAGATATCTAACACTTTTATTTTGCATGAGTACGATTTTTTATAAAAAATGATTAAATAACATCACTTTTTTAGTATTTTGACGTGGCGGACAAACTTTGAGGGCATGTATCTCAGAAAATAAGTGGAGCAGGTAACTTTCCTTTTGGACTTTTTCATACCTCTATACCATCAATCTGTGTACCAAATTAAAGAAAAATCCGAGTCGGTCGTGCGACCAACTTTTTTTTTTTTTCAGTGATTTGGTATGGAATCCCTCTAGTTATTCTTTAAGTTTTTTTGTATGTATATAACAAATGTTTAACAGCAAAAGGTTGCTACCATCATATTATTGCGTATTTATCTTGTTTATTGTGATAAATTTGTGATTTTTCATCTTAGTATATTTGAATTTAGAATCGTGTATTAGAGTAAAAAATTAGATGTTGTAGAGATAATGTCGGACTGTAACAACCTTGCAAAATCTTTGGTATTATTATTTGCAGGACGTAAAAAAAAAACAGTTTTATAAATTTTCAACGTTTGTTAGTGTTCTGGTTTAATAATACCATAGGTATTGCTAATTTTTTCCTTAGTATTGAACCTTTTTATGTGTCTTTTTAAATTTGTTATTGTTTTTGTGTCAACGTATAATTTATTATGTGTAGTATATTTTTATATTGCAATGTATGTTTTCTTCCCTACGAGTTAACGTGTGCAGTAGCAAAAAGTTTTTGTTATTTTCCACGCTTCATTGCTGTCAATTGTATATTTAAATGCTAGTGTATACTTGTGATAGTTAAATGTTTATTTAAGTGAACTGAGAAAAAATGATTAGAAAATGCAAACTATAAGGATGTGTTTTTGTTGTATCATGTATTATTCAAGGAAACTTTAGTATGAAATGAAGAGAGATAAAGATGCATGAGATTTTAAATTGCATAATATGAGTTTTGCTTATAATTGGCTGAGCTTCATAAAAACCAATAGAGAGTTCACTTTACTCAAAACATTGAAGTCTTTCCTTATAATAAGCGAATTATATAAGGGTCTTGATTCCTTCTGTTGCACACAGTGCCAGGTTGTATTATTTGCCGAAAGTCCATGAACCCAACGCACCTCTCAGGCCAAGCATTGAATCGCCATTTTTTCTCCTCTTTTGATTATGAATTCTTTTACTGTCGGAAATTCTGTTGACTTTCAGTTGTACTTTTCTGTTGACTGTTCAGAAGTTAATTTCCTTAGGCTTCATGACTTATTTTAACGTGAAATAAATCAGTTTTCTAGTTTTGAAATTTATGAACTAGGTTCTTTTACTCGTGCTTGTTCTAAGCAGAATACTTTTGTATTCGATGGTGCCTTACTACCGCACATGTGAAGGTTTAGCAATGAGTGTTACTTTGACCCCTATTTTAACAGACATTTGTGAGCACTATTTTGATAAAATTTATGAAACCATAACGTTTCCGTTTTATGTTCGATATGTTGACGATTGCTTCATTTTATTTGGTCAAAATCCTGTTAATAATAATTTTTAACTATAATTCACTGTCGAAATGGAAACTGATTTCTTCTATTTTTTGGACTTCTTTATTGCAAACAGTAATGAGCATTTATTATTTCAGTGTTTCGTGAGCCTTTTACTGTTACGCTACCACCTCTCAAATGCTCTTCGTCAGAGCTATGTTACTTTAGGCCTCATGCCTTTGTTTGACATAAATCACTTATGTGCCGGTTATTGGCCATTATATTGTCTCAAATTAGGAATCCAAGAGCATCATTTTTTTTTTTTTTCAGTTTTGAGTTTAACGAACTTGTTTCTCTTACTCGTGCTTGGCTTGAACAGAATACTTTTGTATACGATGGTGCATACTATCGCATTTTTGAAGCTTTAGTAGTGGCTAGTCCTTTGAGCCCTATTTTAAGTAACATTTATACGAAAGGTTTTAATGCTAAGCTACTTGAAACATTTTTCGCTATGTTGCGGATTTCTTTGTATTTCTTGGTCAAAACCCTCTTAATAATAAGCTCGAATTCACCGTCGGATTGGAGACTGATAGTTCTTTTATTTTTGGACGTTTTTATTACTAAAAGTAACAAGCATTTTATAATTTCAGTGCTTCTTAAGCCTTTTGCTGTTACACTACTTCCTCTCAAATTCCTTTCTCATCTTTCAAATCAAAAGTTGACCTCACTTAAGGCTTTTGTTGCTTTGAACATCTGTTCTTAATCCAATTCTTTAAATACTGAGCTTTCCCACCCAAAAGACGTGGCTTTGAATCGTGGTTACGCTCCTTACATTACTGTTTCTATTTATAATAGGCTAATTAAGCCCTCGCACTCAGGCAAGGTTTATGCTTCTAAAGCTGCTTATATCACTGTTTTGTCTTTAAATGCAAAAGTCAGTCACCAAGTTTCAGAGATTTTGAAAAAGTTTGGTTTCGATACTGCTTTTTCTCGTGTAAATAAAATCAAATTAACAAATTTGAAGCATATTTTTGATTGACATAGCAATTTTGGTATTTGTAGCATCTCCTGCAAATGTGGACTTGGTTACATTGGTCAGACTAAACGTGCTCTTCAGCACCGTCTGACGGAGTCGGAAAATTATGTCAAGAGGATGATGTAGAGAAATGTGAATTTGAAAAATGTGAATTGGTAGAAGAAAGGCAAATTAGTTTCTGAGATGTAATTTTTGAACAAAAACTGGGTATGAAAGTTCATGCTTTAAAAGTTAAAACGCTTGGAAAAAATGAAGCATTTCGTTGATTGCCATAGCAATTTTGGTACTTTTGTTACTCCTACAAATGTGGACTTGGTTGCGTTGGTCGGACTAAACGCTCTCTTAAGCACCGTTTAAAACAGTAGGAAACTTATGTTAAGAAGGATGATGTAGAGAAATGCGAGATAAAAAATATATGAATTTGTCAAAATAAAAGAAGGCAAATTAATTTCTAAGCTTTTATTGTGAATTGGAACTTTTAATGAAGGTTCATGCCTTAAATAGAATGGTTAAATGAATGTTCAGGAGGAGAAGTAGACTAGTTTTTGTATATACATGTTTTCAGGGTTCCTGTTAATCGCAGCAGAGCCACGTTGAGCTGAGAACTTCTCCCAAGGTATGCACAAAGTTCTTTAGACCAAGGGGGAGGAGGGACTTTGAGTCGTGTGCCACTTACATCAGACGCTTACATCATCACAACACAAACAGGGGTGTAGGGGACCAGACTCACCCTTGGCTACTGGACTTTGGTTATAGGTTGGATGACCCGTGGCTCTTTGTAGGTGCATATTGGTGTAAGGAGTTGGATGAGTTTGCGAGCAGGTTGTAGAAGTTTTAAAAATATATTTTGGCACTGAAATACGAGCAGTTCGTTCGGAAAAAAATTGGTAGTTAAAGAACTCGCAAACGTCATCCAATTTGAATTTTGTTATTCAAAGCAATGACGTGTTATTCGATGCTCATCCCCAAAAACATTTTGTGTGAGAACTTTTCTGATGCAAAATCTGCAATAATGCAAAATTATGCGACTTCACACGTTACTCTTTTTTTGACTCTCTACGGCACAAAACGCGAAGAAAAATTCAAAATCGTCCGATTGCTCTCATATTCTATTTCGATACTTTTAATTCCTTCCGATTATTAACTTCGTATTTCGTGTTAAAGAATTAAAAGAAAATAAAGTTTTTGACCGTCGAGTGACCTAACAGCCAGTACAGATGAAGACGTCGAAAAAAGGCGTACGATCTTCACCATGGGGTGCTTATTCCCCTTAACTCGATTGCGCCCCTTCAAGAAAAAGCTCATTAAAGTATCTCCTAAAATAAATTTAGACGGCGCTATCTACTCCGTGCCCCCTTCCCCTCCCATTTTCCCACGTGCACACCCCTGTCATCCGCGTCTATAAGCTGTAGCAGATGTGAGGAAGCTTAAAATAGAGATTTTTTTTCCTCTACAGGCAGATAACGTTTAGTGAAAATAGTTTTTCACACACTAGGCATCACACATCACTTCACGAACAACGTAGTTTCAAATTGCCTTCCTAATGAAAAAGAACTTGCTTTTACTACAACAGATGTTAGCTGAAGCTGAAGTTCTTTCCTTTTTCTTATCTTGTATTTATTTCCTTTTTGATTTTATTCAATTATTTCATTGGGTTTCTGTGAGTCTTGGTGAGGGCACCAAGCATTGTATGAATTTTTTCATGAAATTAAAAAGCTGTATTCAACAATTAGAATCCGGAAAATAAGTAATGAAAAAATAAAATGAGTAGTTAAGTTTTAGAATTCTTTTTCGATTGTCTAAACTTAGTTTTCTGATTCGCTAAGAAAAATTATTCTAAATGTAGCTAGGAGTTGATTGAAATTTTTTGAACTATTTTTCAATCTGTAAATTTTTATTTTTTGATGTATAAATGTCTTATATCTTCATGATATCTTTTTTCTTTTGTTTCTGATAATTGACGAGTGAATGAACTCCGCTGTTTTTTTCGCTTGGACATATTTGGTAAGTAACTATTTCCGTTAACAGGTTGATTTTCCATCAACTTTAACCGATGCGTTTTCAACGACGAATGCAACTACTTCTCTTTTGCAGGACCTTCAACGCAGCTGGAACTTAACGCTGGAGAATATTTTCATCTTTTCATCAATTTAAAGAGCCAGTTCACTTGTCTAGAGGTCAGAGAAGTCTAACTGTGGATGGGGAGGGTCCCGAATTCGAATCCCGACTCGAGCATCGATATACTTTCTCTCTCCTGCCCTTTCCTTGCGTGAATGGTTTGTTGTGCAGTGAGTGGTTGCCTACCGTAATGAACTGTGACGTGTGTACTGTTACTTTATACTGTAAGTCAGTCTGTACTGTACTGTATACTGTAAGTCTGTCTGTACTGTACTGTATACTGTAAGTCAGACTCTACTGTACTGTATACTGTAAGTCAGACTGTACTGTATACTGTAAAGTCACTGTACTGTACTGTATACTGTAAAGTCACTGTACTGTACTGTATACTGTAAAGTCACTGTACTGTCCTGTATAGTCAGATTGTACTGTACTGTATACTGTAAAGTCAGATTGTACTGTACGGAATACTGTAAAGTCACTGTACTGTATTGTCAGATTGTACTGTACTGAATACTGTAAAGTCACTGTACTGTATAGTCAGATTGTACTGTACTGTATACTGTTAAGTCAGATTGTACTGTACTGAATACTGTAAAGTCAGACTGTAATGTACTGTAAACTGTAAAGTCAGACTTCACACCACATGACGGTGCAGTTGGAAAAAGGAAGGAACTCACCCCGAATAGCCAGTCTACCTGGGACAAGACAACAACCAAATTGGAGAACTGAAAATATCCAAATGAAGCCAAAATTATAACTGCCGTGGTTTCTGATCAAGTGTGTCTTTAAGGCTTCTTAAAAGACTGAATAGGACATTTTTGAAAACACGCTTTTGTTATATTTTGTCTAGAGAGTTCGTCTCTCTAAAGTTGTATTCTATGTATAGTGTGGAAAGTAATGGTGTGACTATTATATTTTGATGCTTTAGCGGACAGTTTGGCTGTAAAAAAACTTTCCGGTTTTTTTAAAGAAATGTTTTTTAATGTGTATCTTTTGTGGGAAAAAAGAAACTCCATCTCAAGGAACTTTTGTAACAAATTTGTTCGCCTTCAGCTAATTCAAAAATACTACTCCTCCTTTTTTTATTAAGGGTAACTAAATATGAATGTTTTTTACTTGTAATAATACGTGAAGTAACATAACGAAAAATGTGAATAGAAAAAATTCGGTGATAACAATTATTGATAATACTTTTATTATTATTACTATTATTTTCTTTTTTTGTTTCAGGTTCCTTGACGGTGTGTTGCTCTTGTTGCTTTCGTGGATTAGCGTTATCGCCTTAAGGAAATGTTATTCATAAAACTGAAACATATAAAAGTTTTTAGTAGTAACCTAATTTCGAGGCTCAGTTTTTAATAAAACAAACTACACACATTTGGCATCGATCAGTGTAGTTTTTACGAATTCGCCGAGCTTCAGTTTGAAATACTATTAGTTAACAGAGAGTGAAAAAGTATATAAATGTTTTTAGCTTGAAAGTTCAATAAATTAAAAATACGGTACTTCCATTTCTACGTATTCCTTGGCGCTGTTAAAGGGATTTTTTTTGAAAGCAGTGCTTTAAAAAACGCACTCCATAACCTCTAGTCTCATTGGAGGAACGTAATTGACTTAAACCGTAATTAACTAAAACAGATCAGGACTAACCGAAGTACCTACCCTAACTTGGCCCAGGTCAGTGTAGTTCGAATGAACTAATTTGACTTCTGCTTACTATGAAAAGTTTTAATAAGAGAGATAATTAAAGAAGTTTCTTCCCATAAAAATGAATAATATTATTATGCAGGAGCTATTCCAAGAATTGTTTCTTAATGTTTGACTTTTCTATTACTTTTACAGATTTCTTCATGGCATGAAACATGGAAGGCTAAGAGGAATATATCCCCCAGACTTATTGGATTAACTTAAATCTTAATTAACTGGAATAGATCAGGATTTATTAGTCAGCCAAAAAAACTACTCTAATTTGGCTCAAGCCAGTGTAGCTTGAATGAACTAATTCAGCTTGTGCTCGTTTTGAACAGTTTGAACAAGAGAGATAATGAAAAAATAATTTCATAAAAATTAGTTGAAATAATATTATAAATATGTTACTGTTATTTAATCTTCTGTTACTTTTACAGATTCTTTCTTGGCGTGAAGTAAAAAGCTTTAGAGGAAATTTTCGATGCAGTCAATAGCCTCTAGTTTTATTGGATTAACGTGATTGGCTTACATTTTAATTAACTAAAAAAGATAAAGATTATCAGAAGCAGCCGAATTAAAGGAATTCATTAGTAAGAAAAAAACAACTACACTAATTAGGCTCAGGCCAGTGCGTCTCGAATGAACTCATTCATCTTGTGCTCATTTTGAACAGTTCGAATAAGAGAGATAATAAAAAAGAATTTGTTTCCATAAAAGTAAGGGTTAGAGAAAAATATCCCCTAGTCTTATTAGATTTACATGATTGACTTAAATTTTAAGAAACTGAAATAAATCAAGATTATTAGAAGTAACCAAATTAAAAGATACAAGTAATCTGCAATGGGAAACTACACTAATTTCGCTCGTGCCAGTTTCTTTCAATGTACCTTTCTGTTTCTTTTACGAATTCCTTCATAGCGTGAAGCATGCGCGGGTTAAAGGAAATTTTAGACTCGGTCAATATCCTCTACTCTTATTGGATTAACGTAATTGACTTAAATCTTAATTAACTGAAATAGATCCAATATTGTCAGAAGTAACCAAAATGAAGGGATTCATTAGTCAGGAAAACAACTACACTAATTTAGATCAGACTAATGTAGTTCGAATGAACTAGCTCAGCTTGTTCACACTTTGAACAGTCTGTATGCGAGAGATAATAAAATAGATTTTTTTTTTCATAAAAATTGGTTGAATTAATATTACAGAACTATTCCATGAATTATCTTTTAATGTTCTGTTACCTTTTCAAATTCCTTCATATTGTGAGACATGGAAGGATTAGAGGAAGATATAGTCTTATTGAATTTTTATGATAGACTTAAATTTTAATGAACTGAAATAGATCAAAATTATCAGAAGTAAACAAGTTAAAGGATCCAGTATTCTGAAATAGAAACTACACTAATATACTTAGTTCCAGTGTAGTTCGAATGAACTCGTTCAGCTTGTGCTCATTTTGAACAGTTTGAATAAGGGTGATAATTCAAAACTTTTTTTTTCCATAAAAACTGTTTGAACTGATATTGTAGAGCTATTCCATGAACAATGTATGGCTTTTGATGTTCTGTTACTTTTACAGATTCCTTCATGGCGTGAGAAATGTAAGGGTTAGAGCAAAATATCCCCTTGTCTTATTTGATTAACGTAGATGACTTTATCTTAATTACCTGAAATAGATCAAGATTATGAGGAGTGACTTATGGGCTGAATTGGTTTAATAGAGCTATTCCATGAATTCTCCTTCAATGTATTACTTTTGATGTTATTGTTACTTTTACAGATTTTTTCATGGCATCAGATATGGAGAGAAGAACATGAAAGATCTGGAGATACGTTACGTGATCAATTAGCTCAGAGCCAGACTAACGTAAATCTAAAAAATGGCCGTTTTAACAATGTATTACTGCGCTGAATGTAGAATCTAATTCCGCATCAACTTTTGAGAATGTTCTTCCATCAAAGAAATTTCTTCAATTATTTATTAATGTTTAAAGAGCTCTAGTTCCATTCTTTGTATTCCTCAGACGTTTTCGCGCTCTCCTGAAAAGTAACGGAAGTGGACTTACCTGAGTCTGGCTCTGAGTTTTAGATACGGAGGCGTCACGGGAGGTCACTTTGGCTGCGTAATTCTTATTCATCTGTTTTGCCAACAATTCGGATTTGGAGAAGGGCATTATTGAATTATTGCAACTTATCTTCTTGGTATGTATAGGTGCATATACTTTGTTTTATTCAGTTTTTTTCGTCTGGTAAGATTTGGAGATTAACACAAAAGATAAAATTTCCCCTCCTAAAAATCGGCCGATTATCAACTGCCGATTAATCGGTAATCGGCCAATTTTCTTATCGGTGCATCCCTAAATGCAATAGACGCTCGTTATAATGACCACACATCATAAAGGTCATCCCATTATAACGACTAGTGGGAAAAGTCCCAACTTAATCCGTATGCGTTCTACATTAATTTGCTTTCGAAATAACGACCTTTTTGTATCGTGTTATCCAATATGGCGACCAAGTTCAACACTGTTTCCATTATTTTTCCAAATAGAACATGTTTCCAATTTTTTTTAATTTGAAATAAACTTGATTATAGTTTTCGGACAAAATTTTCGGACGATTTTTTGTGTTCAGTGTAACTTTGACATGTGGATCGATGAAATTACTGTTTCATGTTAAGATGAAGAAGGTCGTAATAATAGCTCCAAGAATGAAAAACGTTTCTAATCCTATTAGGATTTAATTTTTTTTTTAATTCAAAAAAATTTTGGACACTATATATCATTTGTAACTGAAACACAAGGAAAATTATGTTTTTCATAAAGTCTAATATTTTTGATGTTTTTTCTGCAGAAAATAAATGATTTGTAAGTTTACAATTTTTTTCCTATATATTCTCCGATTAGAAATATGTTTAAAATTTTGCTATAGCATTTTAGACTAATATATTTTTTAGTTCCTATGAAAAAATAATCATTTGAGTATTTCGTTTAAATCTCCGATTTTAATGAACATACTAAGCATGTATGATGCGTGTGTGTTTATTTTTAACTCTACCTAGTATAGCGATCATCCATTATGAAGCCCTTTTTCCGCGGAACGAAGATGGTCGTTGCATAGAGCGTCTACTGTAGCACTGTAATCGTAGGGATTCAGTAATCAGAAATCCTCCTTCGTAAAAAAAAAAAAAAAAAAAATATCATGAATTCGGCATATGCTAACTAAGCCCTAAACTCATTCAGCTGGATTTGTCAAAACGATGTTATACATTTAAAGCTGTAAGTAACGCCCAAGCCAAGGCAGAAACATGCATACACCACCAAAACTTGTTTATTCCATCCAAGGACTGCAGTTTCGTGCTTTTTCGCACTCGTCAGCCTGCAGGTTCGTCATTTAGGGGGGCAGGGGGTTCAATTGCCCCCCCCCCCCTTGGCTTTGAGAAATCAATGCATTTTTTTTTATGTTTTCCGATGAAATTGCATTGTGTTTGGACCCTTTGCCCCCCCCCCCCCACCCCCCGCTGGAAAACTTGAAATGACGTCCCTGTCAGCCTGGAATAGGAGGTGAACCTCCAGCTCGTTTACTTGCTATTCCATGCTGACGATTGTTAAAAAGCACGAAACTACAGTCCGAGGATGAATAAACGAGTTGGTGGTATATTGCATTATTCATATTTTTAGGAAATTTACTTAAACTGCTTTTTACTTAAATTGATATAATAAAAACTAAGTATAAATTTTAATTGATTGTTTTTTTTTTAAATTGATGTATGACTTGTAATATTACTTAACTTTTTCAAGCTCATAGATGGCGTGATAGAAGCAGGCCCGTCATTTATGGGGGGCAGGGGGTGTCAATTGCCCCCCCCCCTGACTTTGAGAAATCAATGTGTTTACATATAAGTGGGCGTGGTTTTTGATGATTTCCGATGAAATTGCATTGCGTTTTCACCCTTTGCCCCCCCCCCCCTCTGGAAAAACTTGAAATGACGGCCCTGGATAGAAGGAGCTTTTGGTGAATTCAAGAAGCACAGCTGCTCGTTTAATTTTAGGGAAGTAACATGACTATCTGTATTAAATTCCATTCATTAGTTTACACCTGTGTTGCCCAACCTACGTCCCGTGAGCCACGTCAGCCCTGCGAAGCGATCAAAGGGAAGTTCGAGGTATCTTTCATTTAGAATTTTTTTGAAGCGCCCTTTAAAATACTTCATTTTGACCTAAACTCCTTCAAAACGCCTCCATTTTCAGTTAAAACGTATTGCATAATTTTCCTCTATATGAATCGTTCAAAACATATCAGGTTTCTCTCTTTTTCAATTAAACAAATATTACAGCTCTTAAGTGTCCAAAAATCCCTTCCGTCTAACAAGCACCAAACGTGTCTGAAATTAGGTTTTTGGAATTAAGAATTTTGAAAAATTCCGAGGAAGTATTTCGGATCCCGTTACAACCTATTGTGATAATAGATTTTCTTTAATAGCGTTTTGAATGCTTCGTTTATATAAAAAAAAAACCTCCTTGGATCCTCAAAAAGTGCAAACAATTTCGTTTTGGAACCTAAAGTTTATGGGACCCATCCCTTTCCTTAATGTTACCAAATATGACCTGTAAACCCATTTGTTAAAAGAGAGGGGGAAAACCTATGCAAATTTAAAGTGAATTGGTTTTAAATCGTGGGAAAAGTAGTCATTCAAAGAATAATTTTCTCCTTCAAAACGTCTCCCAAGTTTTATCATTTTTTTTTCTAAAAATAAGTACAAACGTTGTTAGATATTCTTTATTAACACCTAACTGATTAATGAAAATTCAAAAATGAAATGTAGTCTTTCTCAGTTTTATCGTAGCTGTTAATTTGAGCGAAATTAAATGGTTTTCTTCCTTCGCATCAAGTTTCATTTAATTTGTATACCAAGGCGTAAACAAACAATAATGAAAGAATAAGATTAAAATTAAACTTTTATCAATTACTTTTGATGTATGACTTTTGATTTTTGCTTCTATTTTCAGATTCCTTGGTGGCTCGACTGAGATGATTTGGATAAAGATTCTAAGCAATTCTTTGTAGAATCCCGCTGGATTCGTGGTAATATTTACTACGTTTTAATTATTAATTAACATAGACAACTAGTTCTAATAGTAACAAGATCGTAGGGATAAATAGTAATGAAAAAAGCACCATTTCCTGAAAAACAGCTTGAATTACGACATGTTCCAAGGTCAAGACAAATTTGCTCAGCTCGAGCGAAGTCTGAAATATTAATTTCTGTAACATGATAAATATGAGTGTCTTTAATATAAATCTTTACTAATATATAAAGCTGTAGAGTTTGTTTGTTTGTTTGTTTGAACGCGCTAATCTCAGGAACTACTGGTTCGATTTGAAAAATTCTTTTTGTGTTGAATAGTCCATTTATCCAGGAAGACTTTAGGCTATAGGAGTTATTGTTATAACTAAAAACAATAATGTTATATATAGATTTTATTCGAATTCAAGGCAATTTTCTCATAAATCGCCGAATACTGGGGTTAAAAATTACTTGCACATATTGTTATATATCGTTTGAAGCAGAAAAATTTTGTCCGTCCTAGCACGAGTTATTCAATTTTTAAACTTGCCTTTTGCAAGGCTTCACCCGATTTCTTGCAATACTTGGTTCATTAAAACCATCAATAAAAAATAAACTAATTATTCCACAGTTTTTGTCCTAATATTTCCAGATTTTTACGCCATTGGATAGAGCGATATTTTTAACCCCAGAATTGATTCGACTTATAGTCGAAGAACCAAGCTTTTATCTCCACTAGAAAAAAAGTTACAAGCGTTTGAACTTTGAGTTCGAAAACCTCTTTCCTGATCAAACTATTAACGTTTTATTGCGTTGCTATGGCGACATCTTTTAAATTCATTGTTGGTGTCCTTTTCTTCATTTCGTTTCTTAAAAGCATTTCATTTTACGGCGTTTCAACAAGGCAAATAATGCGATCGTCCGTGTTTCACTTGAATTCCTGCCTACTTAATGACTTATATTTTTTTTCTGGTACCATTTTGAAAATGAGTTTCAAATTAAATTGTAATTCATGTTTTTAGCAGGGATTTTTTTTGGCTGCGATCTAAATATTAAAACAACTTTTTTTTGTTTGGAATTTTGCAATTAATGTTACAGGAAGAGAGCGGTTTGGAAATATTTGTTTTTGGTAGGGAATTGTATTTGTTTATTAGGGAGAGTGTTAAATATATGCTACTTGACATTGTTTTTATTCCTGAGGAAGCATGTGCAAATAATGCGGTTGACTTTTTTATGCGGGAAAGTTTTTTAGCGAGCCGCTTTAGCGGTGAGTAGTTTTTTGAAACCGGTTTAGCTAAAACTTTCCTCCCTCCTTTAAATGCGAGCCGCCTTGGCGGCGAGTACTTTGTTTTAACTTTCCTTACTACTTTAAAGGCGAGCCGCCTTGGCGGCGAGTAGTTTGCTGAAACTTTCCTCGCTACTTTAAAGGCGAGCTGCCTTGTCGGTTATATATCATTATATACCGCCTTGACGGCGAGTAGTTTATTTAAATTTTCATCACTACTTTAAAGCCCGTGCAACGCCGGGCCCCACAGCTATGAGGGATAAAATGTTAAGGAAAATTTTCATAGAATGCTTCTTAGTATGACTTGTATTAGAAATAAAATATCATATTTTATTTATTCATCAAAAAAGTACTGTTAAGATTTAGTACTCTATTAGTATAATGTGATATTTACGTGTTTTACATATTTTATCTCATCCCTTTGCACTAATGATATTCTTTTTGCACAAACTTAGAAATGATTTTACCTTCGGAATAAGAGGAAAAGAATAGTTTTCCAGCCTTTTGGTGGAAAAAACATTTTATTAGTGTTAATATGCACGCAGTTAAGGAAGTAGATGTTCATATTTTATGTATGCACTCGTGTGCCATTTGTAATTATTATGTTTGTATCATGTGTTCCTTTTTACTTCCTTTTACGTAGTAAAGGAAGTATTGTGATTGTGAAAACAAAAAATCATTCAAATTTGGGTCTAAATTTTGATTTTGCTCACCCCTGAATGAATGTTGAGTAGTTTTTTCAACCTCTCAGCACGTGCATGTGTTCCTCCAAAGATATAACCAGCCGAAAAACCATTTTCAACCCCCCCCCCGAGTTAGTTACGACGAGTTTTCTCGTGACGCCTATATGCTGTACGTATGTATGTGGGTATGAATGTATGCATGTCGCATAACTCAAAAATTATGTACCGTAGAAGCTTCTAGTTTGGTATGTAGGCTCTGAGGAGTGTCTAGTTGTGCACCTTCCCTTGTGGTTGCATTTGAATGTTCCCAAGAGGGTCTTTTACTCCTTATTTGTGATAAACCTGTTAATTTCAACGCAGACTTAAGTGATAAGAATTGGCGCGACCACTTGGCAATATATCTCCAAGCTTTTGATAGCCAAGTGTTTGACGCCAAGTTGGCGACAAATTTTGCGAAAAAATTATATTTTGAATTTGGGTTCAATTTAGCGATAATGGCGATACTTTGCAAAAAATTTACTGAATGATGTTGAAATCGGCATTATTACGAAAGATAATCATTTAAAAACAGTTTTGTGCATTGTTTCGTGGCAGACTAGAAGTTCGAATGCTTGAATTGTTATCTTGACACTCCAAGCTTTTATTTTAACACTTAACTCATCTACCAAGAAATTTACACGTGAAAGAAAGTAGTGTGGAGTCCACAGCAGATTTTTTTTTTAATTTGTGGCACTTTCTGTGCTAATTGTTTCCTTTCTATAAGCGTAAGAGATTTGTTGTCATGTATGATTGTCAGAATTGTGTTTTTCTTTTTGATGAGTGACGGAATTGTTTCTCCTTCCATGAGCATGCGATTGTGTCTTTAATTTTATGAGCGGGTGATTGTGTTTTCCCTTTAAATTAGTGTATTAATTGTTTTCTTTCTATGATGTGTTAGCGTGTTTTCTCTCTGAATGTTTGTAGTATCCCTGAGAGTGTGCATGCTATTTCCTCTTTGAGTGCGATAAGTGTGTGTTTATCTTTATAAGTGTGAGGTGTGTGGTTTTTCACTATGAGTATGAATAGTGTGTTCTCTCAACAAAAGGTTTTTTTTTTTTTTTTGTACCAGTGCTGGTGTTGTTTTTTCTGCATATAAGCCTGTAAAGTGTTTTTCTCTCGATGAGTGTGTGATGTGTTTTCTCTTTAAGAGTGTGTAAAGTGTTTTTCTTTGAGTGAGTGAATTGTTTTCTTTCTATGAGTGATTAAATTTGAGATTCTATGAATAAGTGTTTTTTTTCTCTCTCTGTGAGTGAAGTGATTTCTCCCCGAGTGAAAAAAGTGTTTTCTCTCTATGAAAGGCGTGTAGTTATTATCGTTATGAATGTTTACAGAATTCTTTCTCTGCGTGTGTGCAGTGCGTTTTCCCTTTATGAGTGTGAGTAGTGTTTTTTCTCTTTTAGTGTGTGAAGTTTTTTCTTTCTATGAATGTGTATAGTGCTTTTTCTCTCTGAGTGTGCGCAGTATTTTCTTTCTAGGATTGTGTGTCGTGCAGTGTTTTCGCTGTACGAGTGTATGTGGTGCTGCTTCTATATAAGTACGTACAGGGAACTTTTTCTCCGAAATTGTGGGTTGTGCTTTCTTCTTGTGAGTGTTCGAGTCGTATTTTCTCTCTATGAGTCTGCGTAATGTGCTTTCTCTCTACGCGCGAGTGTAGTGAGTTTAATCTTTATGAATATGTGCCCTGTCTTTTCTCTACGTGTGTAAATTCCTTTTCTCTCTATGATTGTGTGAAGTGTTATTTTCTCTGATTAAGTTAAGTGCTCTCTCTAAGTGTGCATAGATCGCTTGTGTCAGTTTCCTTTCTATGAGTGTGTGTGGTGTGTTCTCTCTATGAGCGTGTGAAGTGTGTTTTCTCTGTATGTGTGTGTGTAGTGTTTTCTCTCTATGAGTGTTTTCCTTCTATGAATGTGTTCATTCTGTTAGTGTTTCTATGAGCGCGTATTCTTTCTATTAGTGTGTTTTCTTTGTATTAGTGTGTTATTTTTCTATGAGTGTTTGTAGTGTTTTGTCTCTATTAATGGGTTTTCTTTCTACTTGTCTGTATAGTGTTTTCTCTCTCTTAGTGTGTTTTCTTTCTATGAGTGTGCGTAATGTGTTCTGTCTATGAGCGTGTGTAATGTGTTTTCTCTGTATATGTGTGTGAAGTGTTTTATCTCTATGATCCTGTGTAATGTGCTTTCTCTCTATGAGCAAATGTGTAGTGAGTTTGTTCCTTATGAATATTGTGCAGTATCTTTTCTCTAAGTGTATAAATTCCTTTTTCTCTTTGTGATTGTGTGAAGTGGTTTTCTGTATACAATTATGTGAATATTTTTTTCTCTGTGTAACGTGTTCTCTCTATGAATGCGTTTAGTGTGTTTTCTTTCTATGAGTTTTTTTTCTCTCAATGTGTGTGTCTTATCTCTATGAGTGTGTTTTCTCTCTATGAGTGTGTTTTCTCTTTGAGTGGGTTTTCTCTCTGTAAGTTTGTGCAGTGTTTTCTTTCTATGAGTGTGTAAAGGGTGATATTCCTCTGACTTTCGAAAGTATTTTTCTCTGAGTATGTGATTTATTTTGTCTTTTTCTGTAAATGATAGAATTAGTTTCTTTCTGCAAGTGTGTAAACGTATTTTCCTTTCCGTGAGTGTGTGAGTTTGGTGCGAAGTATTTTTCTATCTAAGATTGTCTAAGGTGTTTTCTGTCAATGAGAATGTGTTGTGTTTTTTGTTTCTGTAAAAGTTTGTGCAATGTTTTCTTTTTATGAGTGTTTTCATTCTACTTGTATGTGTATTGTACTTTCTATCTATGAGTGTGTGTAGTGTGTTTTCTCTCTATGAGAGTGCGTAGTTCTTCTCTCCTTTAGGATTTTCTTTCTATGAGTGTGTGTGTTGTGTTTTTTCTTACATTAGTGTGTTTACTCTCGATGAATAAGTATAGTGCGTTTTGTTTCTTTTAGTGTGTTTTCTTTCAATGAGTGTGTGTAGTGTGTGTTGTCTATAAGTGTGTCTTGTTTCTATAAGTATGTGTAGTGTTTTCTGTCTATAAGTGTGTTCTCTCTATTAGTGTGTTTTCTTCTTCGAGTGTGTGTAGTGTCTTCTCTCTTTTACTCTGTTTTATCTCTATGAGTGTGTGTAGGGCGTTTTCTCTCTATAAGTATGTAGTATGTGTAGTGTTTTATTTCTATGATGGTGTGTAGTGTGATTTCTATCTATTATTGTGTTTTCTCTCTATAAGGTGGTGCAGCGTTTTTCTCGGAGTGTGTGTGTGGTGTTTTTTCTCCATGCGTGTGTGTAGTGTTTTTCTCTATGAGAGTGTGTAGTGTGTTTCCTCTCTATGAGTGTGTGTGTAATGTTTTCTCTCTGAGTATGTAGTGTGTTATTCCTCTGCCTTTCGGAAGTATTTTTCTCTGAGTGTAAGATGTTTTCTGTCATTTTCTTTTGGTGTGTGAATAGTTTTATTTCTGCGAGTGTTTGAACGTAGTTTCCTTTCTATGAGTGTGTAGTATTTTCTCTCTATTAGTGTGTTTTCTTTCTATGAGAGTGTGTAGTATTTTCTCTCTATTAGTGTGTTTTCTTTCTATGAGAGTGTGTAGTGTTTTCTCTTTATTAGTGTGTTTTATTTTTATGAGTGTGTGTAGCGTTTTCTCTCTATTAGTAGGTTTTCTTTCAGTGTGTGTAGTTTTTTCTATAAATGGGTTTTCTTTCTATGAGTGTGTATAGTGCTTTCTTTATCTCTACTAGTGTGTTTTCTCCATATTAGTGTGTGTCTGTTCTCTTTTCATTAGTGTTTTTAGTGTGTTTTCTCTCCATTAGTGTGTGTAATGTATTTTCTCTCCATTAGTGTGCAGTGTGTTTTCTCTCTGAGTGTATAGTCTCCTTTCTCTCTATGAGTGGGTGTAGTTTGTTTTCTCTCTATTAGTGTGTCTTTTCTATGAGTGTGTGTTGCTGTTTTCTTTTTATTAGTGTGTTTTATTTCTATGATGGTGTATAGTGTGTTTGCTCACTATTAGTGTTTTCTCTCTAAGTTGGTGCAGTGTTTTTCTCTATGAGTGTGTGTGGTGTTTTTTCTCTATGAGTGTGTTTGGTTTTTTTCTCTACGAGTGTGTGTAGTGTGTTTTCTTTCTTTTAGTGTTTTCGTTCTATGAGTGTGTATTCTCTCTATTATGTGTTTTCTGTCTTTGAGTGTGTAGTGTGATCTCTCTATTAGTGTGTTTTATTCTATGAGTGCAGTGTTTTCCCTTTTAGTGTGTTTTCTTTCTATGAGTGTGTGTAATGTTTTCTCTGTAGTGTGTTTTCTTTCTATGAGTGTGTAGTGTTTTATCTCTATTAGTGTGTTTTCTTTCTATGAGTGTGTGTAGTGTTTTCTCTCTATTAGTGTTTTCTTTCTATGAGTGTGTATTGTTTTCTCTCTATTGTGTGTTTTTCTTTCTATGAGTGTGTAGTGTTTTCTCTCTATTAGTGTGTTTTCTTTCTATGAGTGTGTGTAGTGTTTTCTCTCTATTAGTGTGTTTTCTTTCTATGAGTGTGTGTAGTGTGTTTTCTCTCTTAGTGTGTTTTCTTTCTATGAGTGTGTGTAGTGTGTTTTTCTCCATTAGTGTGTGTAGTGTATTTTCTCTAGTGTGTTTTCTTTCTATGAGTGTGTGTAGTATTTTCTCTCTCTTAGTGTTTTCTTTTTATGGGAGTGTGTATTGTTTTCTCTCTATTGGTGGTTTTTCTTTCTAGGAGTGTGTGTAGTGTTTTCTCTCTATTAGTGGTTTTCTTTCTATGAGTGTGTGTAGTGTTTTTTTATCTCTGCTAGTGTGTTTTCTCTATATTAGTGTTTTAGTGTATTTTTTCTCCATTATTGAGTGTAGTGTATTTTCTCTCCATTAGTGTGTAGTGTGTTTTCTCTCTTTTAGTGCGTTTTCTCTGAGTGCATAGTCTATTTTCTTTCTATGAGTGGGTTTAGTTTGTTTTCTCTCTATTAGTGTGTCTTCTTTATGTGTGTGTATTGTGTTTTCTTTCCATTAGTGTGTTTTATTTCTATGATGGTGTGTGTTCTCTAAAATTGGGGTGTTTTCTCTCTGAGTGTGTGTAGTGAGTTCTCTTCATTAGTGTGTATTTTTATTAGTGTGCTTTCTTTCTATGAGTTTTCTTTCTGTGAGTGTGTAGTGTTCTGTCTCAATTAGTGTGTTTTCTTTCTAGGAGCGCGTGTGGTGTCTTTTTTTGTATCTCTTCTAGTGTGTAGTGTGTTTTCTCTCTGAGTGTGTGTGGTGTTTTTTCTCTATGATTGCGTGTGGTGTTTTTTCTTGCGGATAGTGTGTTTTCTTTCTAAGAGTGTGATAAGTGTGTGTTCTCTCTGTCAGCGTGTGTAGCGTGTGTTCTCTATGTGTGTAGTGTTTTCCTTCTATGAATGTTATGGTGTGTTTTCTACCTGTAAGTGTATAAAGCGTAGTTTCTCTCTGAGTGTGTAATGTTTTCTCCTTATAAGTGTGTGTAGTAGGGTGTCCCAAAAAAACCGAAAGTAGGAATTTTGTAACGCATACCCTCTTATTTTTTTCCTTTTACATCAAAACAATTGTAAAAAAAAGTTTCATGCAATTTGAACAAAGGTAACCCGTGCCGACTTGCGTCCGAAAGTGCGAACTAGCCCGTTTTCACTAGGCCCAATCGAAAAAAACTTTTTTCGGAAATTCAAAATGTCATGTTGATAAAACGCTTCCCCTATATCCCAACATGTCCTACAAAATCATTTATCCAAATTTTCAGAAGTATCAAAGGATGTTCCAGACTAGACAAAATAAGAAATGACGACATCAGGAAGGAATTGAAAACAATGCCATTCATTCATAAAAAAGAAATCTCCAAGAATAAGTGGAGATTGCATTTGAAGAGAATGGACAGCAACCGTATCCATAGGGCAGCCCTGCAATATAAAACAAATAGGAGAAGAGATAGAGGAGGGTTCGAGAAAGGGGTGCATTGAAGATTGGGGCTGGGAGCAGTCTAATATAGCCTTCATTCCTGGTCAGTACCTGATCCAGAAATTGCCATTTTCATTTCCTGGCAACTTATTCGGTGTTAGAATAAAACTGCACATGCATTTCACACTTATTTATTTATTTATTTTTAAATATTTAGAAAATCAAACTAAGCAATAATTACTTCAATCCATCAACTCAATTCATTATCGATTTAAAATATAATGTCAATTTAAAAATTCAATATTACAATGCTTTTTCCAAATTGCTGAATTAAATTCTTTTTAAGACGTCACAGCTACCTCTTTTCAGGTCTCCCCAGATTCTACGAAAAGTTGTTGTTGTTTCTAATCTCTCATCTGGTCCGACGAAGTCAGACAAGATCAACGAATCCGTTGACATTAATGAAATCCGATACCAAAAGGGGAGTAGTATGGATATCCTCCCAGTTCAAACCTAAACAGTCCGAGATATGTTGAGGTGAAGCCTAGTCATGGTGGCACTTACATGGTGGCAGAGAGGATGAGTCTTACTGCCCTCAGAATATTTAATAAGGCTCGACCGATGCATCGGCCAGGCCGATGCATCGGCGCCGATGGTTGAAATTTTTTCCATCGGCCATCGGCATCGGCCGCCGATGCTAACATGGAAAAAACATCGGCCCATCGGCCTCAAAAATATCTAAATGCCGATGCAAGGCCGATGTTTTTTTTTTTTTTTAAAGTTTTCTTAAGAGGGAATTCTATTTTCTCTATTTTTTACTTCACAATTAAAAGTATGTTCAGCGTGTGGCTTGAAATCGGGCATCAAACGGGACTAATACAGTTCTGGGTTTTGGAATTTTCCGAATCGAGCAGATACCGAAATTTTCACAACACAGCAGACAACTTTCCGAGTGATCGCTTTGATGCGAATTTTAAGAATTACAGTAAAACCTCCGAATAACGGAACCGGAAGTTTTGTCCGTTATTGGGAGGTGTTCGCTATTAGGGAGGATTATGCTATTTCAGATTTTACCTATTAGTTTAATGCAGAATTATAATATTGAATATGTACCATTGCCATCTTGCACTACGATACTGATAATTTGTGTATTATTTACTATATCTCGCTTGAACTCATATCATTTTACCTTTGCACTTTTAAATGCTAGCGTGCCTTTTCATTGCAATTATTTACCCCCCCCCCACCCCCAATCTCTTTTACCGTATCTTTCTGTTAGAAGCATTTCGCCTGCCTACGCATATTTCTCCACTGTTCTATGATAGTCTATGAGATATTTTCATTGAAAAATTGCAATAGTAAATATGTCGACGCCCCCCCCCTCTATAAACTTACTACCATATACTCATTTGACCAGCCGATACCGAATTCATCATCTTATTTTTTCCTCCATCTTTGCTGTATCTTTCTTTGTTAGTTATAAAAAACTTTGCAATTATATCACTCAGTTGTCACCAATTTATGATATTAGTCTACATTGAAATTAAAACTGATTAGTCAAAAAAAGATAAAGATAAAGTAAAAAGCACATTTGGAACATCGGATTGCAGCTAAGAAAGTATCTTCATGACATACAGCTAGTACAAATTAGGGGTGCGACATCGAAGGCAAAACATCGATGATCAAGACATCGATGTATCGAAATTAAGACATCGATTTTGTTGATACATCGACCAAAAAACATCAATGTTTTCAAACATCGATCTTTTTTATAAAAAATACTTACACATTTAAATGTACAGTAATACAGTAACTCCCCAATACATTGCCCCTCTTTATATCACTCAATTAGATTTATCTTTTGTCTCCTGAAAAACATCAACCGTATGATGTCGATGTCAATTACAGAAAACTTTTTTAGTGAGATAGATACTGCAACTGTTGATCAACCGTATAACTTTTATTTATCGCATGTTTTTATGAAACTTTTTTTGTTGAAATGTAAAACACCGTTATAGAAAAAAATTTCTAAAGTAAAGCAAAAACAACGATGAAGAAAATAAATACCTTTGTGCGATAGATGTGAAGTTTATTCCAACGTTAGAGATGCACAAATATGCAGGTATACTGCAGACACGTGTTTCGAGGCTACAAGGAGCCTCTTTTTCAATGCAAGAGTGTGAGCTTTAGGATGAAGAGTCATCCGATAAAAGCAACACTTTGGAACAAAAGACAGTATAAATAGCAAGAACTGGATATTAACAAAACAAACAAGACAACGCTTAGAGCCGAAATTCATTACATGAAACCATCAAGAAAAAACCGTTAAGAAATAAATTTCCCAAAGATCCCATAGATCATAAACATTGTCAAAAAATGAAACCACTTATGAATAAGTTAGCAATAAATTTGCAAATAGGAAAAAATATGTACCGAAAAACAGCAGGAAGAAAACAGAATGAAATAAAATGAAATAAAATTTTAAATTAATCAAAAAATGTGAGCAAAAAATTGAAATGTAAAAATTAACAACACAAAAGCCAAAAGGCTAACAATTATAATTTATACAAATGGGGGGACGCCAAACAGCAGAAAAATAAGGAATAGCATTTATATCGTTTACTAAGTCAGAACTGTTTTTCAAAATGTGGAAGGATTCCCAAAAATCAAGATCTGATGGGTTGGGGCATTTTTGGACATAATTTCTCCAATATAGGACAGACGCGATGGACTTTGAAATTCCGCTTAAAAGAACATCAGAATTATGTGAAAAAGCAGCAATTAAATAAGTCTAGTATTGCGCAACATTGTTGGAACAGCTTTCGATTTTAATTCCTTTCAAATTGTCCAAAAATCCCCAACCCATCACATCTTGATTTTTGGGAATCCTTCTACATTTTGAAAAACAGTTCTGACTTAGTTAACGAGATAAATGCTATTCCTTATTTTTCTGCTGTTTGGCGTCTATTTGCATAAATTATAATTGTTAACCTTTTGGCTTTTCGTGTTGCTAATCTTTACATTTCAATTTTTTG
The DNA here is from genome assembly GCA_038373865.1 of Uloborus plumipes. Taxonomy (NCBI): domain Eukaryota; kingdom Metazoa; phylum Arthropoda; class Arachnida; order Araneae; family Uloboridae; genus Uloborus; species Uloborus plumipes. The sequence continues at coordinate 43,469 of JAXGGA010003735.1, read as the reverse complement.
CTCACATTTTTTGATTAATTTAAAATTTTATTTCATTTTATTTCATTCTGTTTTCTTCCTGCTGTTTTTCGGTACATATTTTTTCCTATTTGCAAATTTATTGCTAATTTATTCATAAGTGGTTTCATTTTTTGACAATGTTTATGATCTATGGGATCTTTGGGAAATTTATTTCTTAACAGTTTTTTCTTGATGGTTTCATGTAATGAATTTCGGCTCTAAGCGTTGTCTTGTTTGTTTTGTTAATATCCAGTTCTTGCTATTTATACTGTCTTTTGCTCGAAAGTGTTGCTTTTATCGGATGACTCTTCATCCTAAAGCTCACACCTCTTGCATTGAAAAGAGGCTCCTTGTAGCCTCGAAACACGTGTCTGCAGTATACCTGCATATTTGTGCATCTCTAACGTTGGAATAAACCTCACAAAAACAACAATGTTTAAAAATCGTTGACCGTAAATCATCGGTAGTAATTTAAAAAAAAAAAAAACTATTTCAATACGATAGATATTGAAACTTAAAGAGGAATCTTTTTTATTGCATATTTTTATTGCTTTTTGCTGAAGTGTAAAACAGACATCGAAAGAAAAAAAAAACATCGAACGCGAAACAGTGATCATTAAAAGACTTCGACCATAAAACATCGGTGGTAACTCTCAAAAACGTCTTCTTACGAGATTGATAGTGTAAGGGCCCTGCTCCACATCAGCGTAAAACGCGACCGAAAACTAAGGCAGAAACCTAAAATCCGGGTACTTTCCATAGGAACACTATTTGCTCCATTTTACGTTTCTGCTTTATTTTTCTGCTTTACGTCAATGTGGAGCAGGGCCCTAACGGCTGATTAACGATATAACTTTTATCCGCAAATCTTGATTTTTTTTTTGCTAAAATATAAAACATTCACATAAAGAATAATAATGAAATAAATAAAATTAAAAAAAAAATGGCGAAAGCAAATCAGAAATGTTTCAGAAACATCGAGAAGAAAACATCGATAATAATCATAGAAAATGTTTTTTAATGAGATTAATACTGAAACTTCTGATTAATGATGAAAACTTCAATAAACGTCTGCATATCGCATATTTTTATCAAGCTTTTTTTGCTGGATTATAAAACATTGACATCGAAAAAAAACATCGATGCTGGGAAAACATCGACCCTCAAACATCGATGGTAAAAACATAGATGTTTCCAAAACATCGACATCGATGTCGCAGCCCTAGTACAAATGGTACGAATGAATTCTCAACTTATTGCGTCTCTCTCTCTCATATAATTTTTGTCGAGTGGTAGTAAAATATAAATTTTACTACCAAAATCTAAATGACTGAAAAAAAAGTAGAATGGAATGAATATATGACCCATCATATCTCTTATAAACATTTATTTTTCTAATCTTTTGATTTTTTTTAACCATCGGCCATCGGCATCGGCCATCGGCCGATGGAAGAGGGAAAAAATCGGCCATCGGCCATCGGCCAACTTTGAACAATCGGCCAACAATCGGCATCGGCCCATCGGCCAAAAAATGCCATCGGTCGAGCCTTAATATTTAAGGCCTTTTATGTGACCACTGGCAAGTCGGGACAGGCAAGTGTTGGACTGCCTGTCGCATGGGAGAGATAAAGAGTCCCGTTTTTTTTCCTTTGTACCAATGATGGAAGGGGGGAATTAACCACTTCTCCTTATTTTGGGCCATTTTCCTCAAAAACAACTCAAAAGATTTAAACTCTGAAGTAGAAGGGATGGGATTGTTTAATCCCTTCTTGGCTAGAGTGTCGACCTCTGATTCATAGGCGGAAAATGCAGCTTCTGTTATCCGGAGACTGGAACACCCAGAGGTAGAAGATCTCTGAAAAGTAAAAGTAACAAGCAGTAGTTTTTGGATCAATGTTCCAGAGCCATTCCACGTGACGGAACGGGACATTTGGAGCTGTTTTGTCGGTAGATTTTGTTCTATAAATACAAACAAAATACGGATTTGTTTTTGTTGGTAGCAACGACAAAGATTTGTCATACGAATTACGTAGAAAATTTAAAATTAGTTATTTGATAAAAAAAATAACCGAGTTTTAAGCATTAAAATACCTGTGACGGAATGGGACTCGTATGAGTCCCGTTGTGTCACAATCATTATATTGTTCATCCTTGAATCATTTTTGTTAAAACTATGAACTTTTGACTTTCCATGTAATTCTCATTTCAAATCTTAACTGTTGCTACCAACCAAAAAACTTCTAGCTTGTTTTATTTGTATTTATGAAACAAAATCTACGGACAAAACAGTTCCATATGTCCTGTTCCATCACTTGGAAAGCCCCTTCCTTGAATGATTCTTAGAAAAAATCAAAAAATCTCGAAAAAACCCAAGTGGGCTGGGCTTTTTCAAAAAAAAAAAAACGGGGTTTTTCAAACCCTGTATAGTACTTGTCTCGATGAGGGCTCAGGGTTTCTAGTGCTACCCCCTAAACAGAAACGCATCAAAAGGCTCTTACCCCCCAGTGGTGACGCGAGTGAGTCCCACGTTGTTAAAGGTGGTGTTTCAAATTGTAAGGATTGAAATCGAGTTTTCTGTTATGCTCTCTCGAGGTCAACGAATGCCGAAAATAATTTCGATACTTTAGGAATGGAACTTTCCTAATACATGCTAGACGTCGTTCATCATTGGAGCTCATCCGTGCCAAAGATACTAAACACAGTTATTCCCTTCACAGTGTTTTAATGAAAGCTCAGGAGGTTTCAAATGTCTATTTCTATTTAAGCAATTTGCAATATTTTACAGTGACCGTTGCAAACTTTGCTTTTATTTCTAACTTGAAGTAAGTTAAATCTTGAATACTTCTCATAAGTAATAAAATAAAATGTAAGATTTTTTTTAGGATATAGTTTGAGAAAAGTACTTATTACCGTTTTGTATTTTTTTTAAATTCCGACCGAGAGGAGGCACTTATTCATAGAGTGTTTTAAGATGAGAGCGTGCACATTATTGAATCCTTATTTTACACACAGAAAGTGTACTCGGGTAGAAGTAGCAATTGAAAAAATATATTTCACCTTGCATATTATTAATTAAGTTTGGAAATAGGTGGAGAAAAGTCATAATTTCAAAACAGTAGCAAAAAATTTAGTTCGTCACGTGAGTGATTCTTTTCAGTATTACGAATATTGTTTTTTTTTTTTTTTTTTTTTTTTTGAGTACTCCCATATTCTTTTCAATACATTAAAAACACAATAAGATAAATCAACGTAATAAATATTTATTTATTTACACTAAACAAAAAGAGTGAAAATAAATCAAGTATCTGAAACTTTATAAGTCTCTTGCTCAAAGCACGAATAAAAGTACAAATAAACAAAATGTGGAAAAGAAAATCATAGAAATGACCATCAAAATGAAAATTTCATTTCTGTGGATAGACATTAAATCATTAACCTTTAGTACGAACTCTTTCAATAATCAGAATCTATATCTTGCATAACCGATTCCTCCTAACAGAGCATTGTTGAGGCCGTTTTCGAGGCCAGCATATCCAAATCCATTGTATCCAAGTCTTCTATATCCAAGGCCCAATCCGTTGACGCCAACGGTTCCTGGTGCAGCCAAGACAGCTGGTGCCCCCAAAAGTCCGGCGCCCAAGAATCCGGCTTCAGGTCCGGCATAGGGGGCGGAAGAGATCATCTTGACGGCAGCTGGGTCCTGGTTGGCTGTTCCGGGCTCGTTGGTCTTGACTTGGGCCCTGAATCCGGCATGGTCTGCTACATAGTCTACCTGCCTGTGGACACCCCTGGCATCGGTGAATCCGTAGCTTCCCTTCACGCCACTGGCTCCGTCTCCGACTTCCTCCCTGTATTGATCTCCATGCTTGTCTTTAATGTTGTATCCAAACTTGTACGGCTTAGGTGCATGGTGTACAGGCTGCAATAGCAAAATATTTCATTAGCATTTTACACAATTGTGAGGAGTTAAGAGCGTTAGTGGTTTTGATATGTATTTTATGACTTTTTATTCAAAAATGAAACTACGTTTTCATTTATCTATATTTTTACCAAAACTCACAGTATTTATATTTTTACCGGAAAGATAATTTTCCAAATTTTCAGATATTCTTTTTGTGTGGCAAAATGTAATAAGAACCGGAGAAAATCTTTCAAATCTCTTTTTGAATCGGAGACTTGAAGTATTGAAACCAGGTTTTTCAGTCAAATTGTTTAACAAACAAACCCTCTAAAGATTTTTGAAAATGCTATGTGTGTGTTATATCAGCTACAAATAATTAAAAATGCCCTACGATAGTGGCATAATGTCTGTGTAATATTTCTTAAGCAAAAACATGTATATTGCTTCGAGCTATTATTCATGTTATGGATCCCTCAAGATCCCCTCCAAAGTGCTGCAAAGTTTAGTTCCTAAAAGTCGTAACTTTTATTCTTTTGGTGCCACGAGTTTGCTCCCTTTTACACTATTAATGTTAAATCTGTACCTCAGAATCAGACTAACGTAAGTCCATTTTCGTCATTTTTCAGTAGAGGGGAAAAACGAATGCATGCAAAGGATGGGACTCGCGCTCTTTTCACGCCAACCCATTAATGCCGGTTGGTACAAAAATATACCAACACGGAAAAGAAATATAACTTGTCCTTACATGGCTCTGTCAGTCCAACAGTTGTGCATTTCACATGGTAAATACTAACAGAAAAGAAACTATATATAAATGTCGCACCCTTGTCGAAAACGTGTCAGATAATAAGCTTAAAACTTGAATGAATGTCTTATTGATGTTTTCAAAGTCGGCATTAATGGGTTAAATAATTGTGAAAGAATTTGTTTTATAGAATACTGTTTTAATGGGTCGATGTGGAATAAGATGCTACATACAATGAAGCAAAGAAGTGAAAATAGCCATTTTTTGGACTTACGTCGTTCTGGTTCTGAGGTACAGAAATGTAGAAAACATCATAATGTTTTCGAACCCAAGCAGTAATTAATCAGTTTAAAAAATTGGCTCTAAAAATTAGACATACCGTTTTCTTACTCAAATAAATTTTAAGATTTAATTTCCAAGTTTTTTCCCTCACAACATCAACTTACTTTTTGTTAAAACAAAGTTAACTTACCAGTGGCAATACAGCACAAACTGCTGCAGAAAGAATAGCAGATGCGACAAAAATCTAGCAAAAAATATCAAAATGTTAGTAATTTTGCACTTTTCATAGCATGAACGAAGAAATCACGTTTCTAACTCATTAAACATTAATTAATAAAACTGTCCAACTATTAGAACAAGATTTAAAATATTTAATTGTTCTGTCACTTTACAAGGGGAACTTCTTTGCTTCAAAGAGAAAAATGTTTAAAAAATGCTGAAAAATAGTTAATTTAATGCAAAGTATCCTTTTAAAAGCATGAAATGTGAAACACCTTAAAAGTAACCCAATACTGACAAGATTAACACAATAATTAATATGCATTTTAAAAAATGGTAAGCTGTTTTGTGCATAAAATATTTTAATACCAAATGAAATTTCTAACTTAAAAAATATCAAGTTTACTTATTTAAAATGTTTAAAATAATTTTAATCTAATTTCAATGCAATGTACACATCAGTTGCAACTAGCAGTTCACTTTTGCTTTATTTGAAGGTCGTAAATGGCATTTTTGTGACTTTAAATAAAACATTATTTACATAAATAATAATTTACAATGCTGAAAAATGCTATCAAGTAAGAAGTAAAACATTAATATGTTTTCTAAAAAATATTTTTTTTTTTTTGAGATATGGTGCTTTCTTAGAAGCGAAATATTGTTCTTAAGAATCAGTATCTGAAAATATTACCTTGCAAAACATACTGAAAATGCTCAAAGCAGGCTGATTAATGCTTCTGTTCGTGTTCTGGCGTTTTATACCCAAAGAAATCTTTTGAAAATTATTTTTATTTCACTAGAATGCTTAACCTTTTACGCTTGATGGGTTTAAACAATCTCGACAACTTACCGAAAATTCAGCGATAACAAAATCCAGTTGTTCGAATGAAATTTGCAACATTCCTCAAATAAGATTTCGTGTTTCCAATGAGGTACGATCTAGATATTTTTATACTCATTTTTTTGGCTCAAAGTTCTTAAAAAGTATTTCATTGTTGATTAATAGTGATTTCTGCTAATCAATATAATGAAGTAAACAGCCATGCACCAGTTAAGCCGTGACACTAAAATAAAATTGTAAAGCAGGATTGAAAAACAACTATTTTTTTTTTTCCTTTTTAGCCTACTTTCCCGTTAAAAATAAAAGAAAGACGAAAAAAGTATCAAAAGTAGCTTAATGCATCTAAAAAATATCGCCAAGTCCAAAAAATATCGCCAAGTTAAAAAAATATCGCCAAGTCCAAAAAATATCGCCAAGTTAAAAAAATAAAAAGGTGAAATGAATATCGAAAAATTAAAAATTTGAAAGTAGGGTATTGAGATGGGGAATTTGTGCGTCGGTCGGTCGGTCGGTCGGTCGGTCTGTCGGTCTGTCTGTCCCCCCCTAATAACTTTTGAATGAACATTCCGATTTGGACAAACTTTTTTTTGTTGGAAAGATCTCGGCGAGTACAGCTCATTCCCATATTTGATTTTTTGATTTGAACAATTTTTGGTTCAACTTTGAGCCGTTCAAAAAACCGGTCCCGCGATACTAACTTTTTAATGAACAGCCCGATTTGAACAAACTTTTTTTTGTTGGAAAGAACTTTTCAAGGGTACTTCATTCCTGTATCTACATTTTCGATTTGAACAATTTTTCGTTCAACATTGAACCGTTCAAGCAACCTTTCCCCCCTAATAACTTTTGAATGAACATTCCGATTTGAACAAACTTTTTTTTGTTGGATAGATCTCGGCGATTACAACTCATTCCCATACTTGAGTTTTCGATTTGAACAATTTTGGTTCAACATTGAACCGTTCAAGCAACCTTTCCCCCCCTAATAACTTTTGAATGAACATTCCGATTTGAACAAACTTTTTTTTGTTGGAAAGATTTCGGCGAGTACAACTCATTCCCATATTTGATTTTTCGATTTGAACAATTTTTGGTTCAACTTTGAACCGTTCAAACAACCTGTCCCGCGATGCTAACTTTTGAGTGAACAGTCCGATTTCAACAAACTTTTTTTTGTTTGAAAGATCTTATCAAGGATACTTCATTCCCGTATTTACATTTTCGATTTGAACAATTTTTCGTTCAAAATTGAACCGCTCAAGCAAGCTGTCACCCCTAATAATTTTTGAGTGAACAGTCCGATTTAAATAAACTTTTTTTTTTGTTCGAAGGATCTCAGCAAGGATACTTCATTACAGTATTTAAATTTTCAATTTGAACATTTTTTCGTTCAACATTGAACCGTTCAAGCAACCTTTCCCCACCTAATAACTTCTGAGTGAACCATCCGAATGGAATAAACTTTTTTTTGTTTGAAAGATCTCGGAGAGGTTCATTCCCTTATTTCGCTTTTTGGTTTGAACCATTTTTCGTTCAATATTGAACCGTTCAGAAAAAAAATTAACATTAGCGTCTACGGGGAATTTAAGTTGAATGTTGATCCTGGAACTTAAAGTCGGATTTCCTTCAAACTAACTTTGTAAAAAAATGGTTTTGATAAATAATGTTTGTAAAGTACTTTTCTGAATAATCTTCTGTGAGGACTCTGATTCCGACTCCGACTCCACAAACATGGCGGAAATGCAGGCTCAGAAAAAAATGACTGACTGTGCAGACGATTTTTTGTTTATTTATTCATTTGTGTTATTTTATTTATTACTATTATTTTTTTTTGGCAGACGATTTTTTTTGTAACAAAAGTGTTTCATTCACGAGGGCATTTTATTCTTTATTTATATTTAACCACTGGCAACGGTTTAAAAGTGAAAATCGAGACATTTTATCGACGGACGAGTTTTTTTTTCCTTTCTTTGATAAAATGTGTTTTGATGTACTTTGTACTTTTATTTATTTTATTTATTTTTTTTTGAAAACGATTGAGGAATTTTTCTACGGAAGAACTGTAACAGTTACATTCTTTAAAAGGTGCGACAAAACTTCATTTATTCATTTATTTACTTTTTATGTCTCTATTTCATCTGATGAGAGGGGTATATTTTGCTTTTAGAAATCAGCTTTAAGTGCTAAAAAGGTATGTTTGACATAATGTTTAGTCTCAGATGATCAAGAGAATAATGATCAGATGCTAGAATGCCGATGTCGATGTACGGGAAAGTAGGCTCGTTTAGTTCTTGACAGAACTTCTTGTTCTTTTTTAATTTTGTTTAATAAATTTTCCAAAACTGCAACCTTCATTATATATATCTAAATAGACTTTCATGTAAAATAATTTCACTCAACTTATATAGAATTATTCGCATACAAGTTTATCACCTCCTATACAATAATTGAAAGGCTCGGTAAGTGAGGGATAATGTGACAAAACAGAAATTGCGAATAATAAAAGTTCAAAGTTTTATTGTTGCAGATGTAGCAGCTTTTTTTTTCTGGTTTTTCTGTTAGTGTGCGTATGAAATTGGTCTAATAACATCTACCTTTTGACGTGCCAAGTCTTATTTTATTACCTGTATCAATTGCTCACCATAGTCCAGAGTGTTTAATTTTTAAAATCTACCGTAGCCCCTTCATCCTCCAAACCCTTCAATTGCGAACTAATGATATATATTGCGACATTTGTTAATCTTGATTTTCTAGTTTTGTAATAAACTCTATTTAAAAGAACAACTTGTTTTGAAGCTACAAAACGCGTTATTATTCTTGAAACCACATCTGTTTTGGTGTTTTCATATACTAATTTTAGTAGCGGGTTCTAAAAATATTTGAAAAAAGTTAACAAAACAATGCAGACACAAAGGAAAGTAGTGATGTAGAATAAACTAAGCTGGGTAGCAACAATAAGGGGAACTCCTATCTTTTCTAATGATACTTGCTAGGGAATAAGTGTAAGAAAGTAACAATAATAAAGTGAAACAATAACAAAAAAGAAGTTCTGTCAAGAACTAAACGAGCCTACTTTCCCGTACATCGACATCGGCATTCTAGCATCTGATCATTATTCTCTTGATTATCTGAGACTAAAAATTATGTCAAACATTTCTTTTTAGCACTTAAAGCTGATTTCTAAAAGCAAAATATACCCCTCTCATCAGATGAAATAGACACATAAAAAGTAAATAAATGAATAAAGTTTTATCGTTACAGTTCTTCCGTAGAAAAATTCCTCAATCGTTTTCAAAAAAAAAAAAAAAAAATTCAAAGTACGAAGTACATCAAAACACATTTTATCAAAGAAAGAAAAAAAAAAAGAAAAAAAAGCTCGTCCGTTGATAAAATGTCTCGAATTTCACTTTTAATCCGTTGCCAGTTGTTAAATATAAATAAAGAATAAAATGCTCTCGTGAATGAAACATTTTTGTTGCAAAAAAATCGTCTGCCAAAAATAATAATAATAATAATAAATAAAAACAAATGAAGAAATAAACAAAAAATTGTCTGCACAGTCAGTCATTTTTTTTTTCTGAGCCTGCATTTCCGCGATGTTTGCGGAGTCGGAGTCGGAATGAGAGTCCTCACAGAAGATTATTCAGTAAAGTACTTTACAAACATTATTTATCAAAACCATTTTCTTACAAAGTTAGTTTGTAGGGAATCCGACTTTAAGTGCAGGATCAACATTCAACTTAAATTCCCCGTAGGCGCTAATGTTAAATTTTTTTTTGAACGGTTCAATATTGAACGAAAAATGGTTCAAATCAAAAAGTGAAATATGGGAATGAGCCTCTCTGAGATCTTTTAAACAAAAAAAAAGTTTATTCCATTCGGATGGTTCACTCAGAAGTTATTGGGGGGGGGGGGATTGCTTGAATGGTTCAATATTGAACGAAAAAAGTGTTCAAATTGAAAATTTAAATACGGTAATGAAGTATCCTTGCTGAGATCTTTCGAACAAAACAAAAAAGTTTAATTAAATCGGACTGTTCACTCAAAATTTATTACGGGTGACAGCTTGCTTGAGCGGTTCAATGTTGAACGAAAAATTATTCAAACCGGAAATGTAAATACGGGAATGAAGTATCCTTGATAAGATCTTTCGAATAAAAAAAGTTTTTTCAAATTGGACTGTTCACTTAAAAGTTAGCATCGCGGGAGAGGTTGTTTGAACGGTTCAAAGTTGAACCAAAAATTGTTCAAATCGAAAAATCAAATATGGGAATGAGCTGTACTTACCGAGATCTTTCCAACAAAAAAAAGTTTGTCCAAATCGGAATGTTCATTCAAAAGTTATTAGGGGGGGGACAGACAGACCGACAGACACACAAATTCCCCATCTCAATACCCTACTTTCAAATTTTTCATTTTTCGATATTTATTTCATTTTTTTGTTTCTTTTTGACTTTTTTTTACTTGGCGATATTTTTTTTACTTGGCGATATTTTTTTGGACTTGGCGATATTTTTTGGACTTGGCGACATTTTTTAGATGCATTAAGCCAACTTTAATGCTTTTTTCGTCTCTTTTATTTTTAACGGGAAAGTAGGCTAAAAGAAAGAACTTATGTGAGCGAAATGAAATGAGCGAAACAGTAAAAAAATTTTCAGTATTATTACTATTATTTCAATTTTTAATAATAATTATAAAACCATTTCATAATAGTAATAATGATGTAATATCATATTTATTATAGTCAGGATGTTATAATTGAAACGCTTGGAGGAAGAAGCGGCTAAGTTACATTTTGAAAAATGAACACTGGACAATGATAAGCAATGGATACATGTAAGCAAATAAAATTTGGTGCATCAAAAGGTAGATATCATAAGACCGATTTCATACGCATACTAACGACAAAATCAGAAAACGAAAACGCTGCAACAACTGCTGCAATAAAAATATGAACTTTAATTATTCGCAATTTCTGTTTTGTCGCTTGACCCCTTCATCTCCCTAGCCCTTCAATTTTGAACATCAGTTATTATTAAATCACTAGCGGTACCCGCACGGCTTTGCCCGTGGTATAAAATTAAAAGTTCATTTCTAAAATAATTGATATAGCAGAAAAAATGCTCAATTTTAGTTTAGTAATTCAACTATAATTCCTTCAAAGTATGATATAAAAATCTGGTATGGACCCCACGCTACTTAATTTTGCGTGTAAATTTCTTAGTAGATGCCTTAAGTGCTAAAATAGTGATTTAAGTGAGCAAGATAACAGTTCAAACATTTATATCCCTAGTTTGCCACGAAACAATGCAAAAAAAATGTTTTACAATGATTTTTCTCCTAAATATCGCCGATTTTAACATCATTCAGTGGATTTTTCACAAAATATCGCCAATAGCGCCAAAGTGAGTCCAAATAACAAAAAAGAAAACAATTTTTTTCGCCAACTTGGCGATATGTCGCCAAATTGGCGGCAAATACTTGACGTGACCAAAAGCTTGGCGATATATTGCCAAGTGGTCGCGCCAATTCATATCACTTTTGTCTGCATTGAAATGAACACTGATTTGCTCCATAAAAGGGGTAAAACACCCCTTGGAACATTCGAATGCAATTCCAAGGGGAGATGCACAAAAATAAGCTAAAAGAGAGAATAAGAACAATTTTGTTGCTCACAGAAACCAGCAGAAATCGTACCAAAGTTTAAAAGAAGAAGAAAGTTTTCTTTCCTAGCTTTAAAAACAAAACAATACATTTTCCGAAATGAAACACTTTAAAAAGAACGATGCAATAACTCGATACGATATTTGGTTAATCTGTGCTTTAGGCACCCTTTTCTCGCTAAATGGGCGATAGGCGCGCCAAGCATGGTAGCCCTGGCTATTTTGCGTAGTTTCTCTCGGAGCTTTCACTTCCGCGAGACACGCAAAAACTCGCCAAGTAAGGTCCCAAAGCCCCCCGGAAAAGACAGGGTTGCCAGAGAATTGAAATAAAAAAATACTACGCCTCCTCTAAAAAAAATATTACAAAATACTACTGTTTCCAAACGTTGCAAAAATCAATGTTGCTGAACTGCGAAATCTATGAAATGAAAAAAAAAAAATCCGCCAAATCTTTTAATTAAGTCATTAGTATATTGAAAACAGGGTTGCCGGAAAAATACTACGCTCCTTATTTGGGCCGAAAAAATATTACCGTAGTATCAAAAATACTACGTCTGGCGACGCTGGAAAAAGAACGAAACAAAAATAGGTATGAACACATAACCATGGTACCAAATAAAAAGTTGATTTCCGTTGATAAAATAATTCTTTTCATCTCTCTTTTCAAACAAATTTTATTATCGAGCTGAACCATTTTAGAATCGTTTGGCTTGCTTTACACAAGGTAAGCCTTGAATTCCGGGATTCTAAAAACAATTGTTACAGCTCTCCTGATGATCGTAGAAACTTTGAAAAAACTTCAATTTGTGCAGAAAATTTCAAGCTTTCGAATGAGATAAGACTTGAAAATGTGTATGAAATATTTCTTCCCTATTTTATCGAATTTCCGCTAAGAATTCGAATAGAAAAAGAACGGAATGGAATTTTCGAAAAGTCGCTTCGAGGTGCAAAACTACATGCTACAAACTAATTTTTTACCAAGTGGCATGAAAATCGACCGAACGGTTTGGGCGCTACGCGCGTAACAGACAGACAGACAGAAGGACAGAAAGAAGGACAGAAAGAAAGACAGAAAGAAAGACAAACCTTCAGCTTTATTATTAGTAGAGATTAAAATCTCTACTAATAATAAAGCTGAAGGTGGGTCTGTCCTTTCTTTCTTTCTTTCCTTCCTTCTTTCTTTCTGTCTGTCTGTTACGCGCGTAGCGCCAAAACCGTTCGGTCGATTTTCATGCCACTTGGCACAAAATTAGTTTGTAGCATGTAGTTTTGCATCTCGAAGCGATTTTTCGAAAATTCCATTTCGTTCTTTTTCTATTCGAATTCTTAGCGGAAATTCGATAAAATAGGGAAGAAATATTTCATTCACATTTTCAAGTCTTATGTCATTCGAAAGCTTGAAATTTTCTGCACAAAATGAAGTTTTTTCGAAGTTTCTACGATTATCAGGAGAGCTGTAACAATTGTTTTTAGAATCCCGGAATTCAAGGCTTACCTTCAGTAAAGCAAGACAAACGATTTTAAAATGGTTCAGCTGGGAAATAAAATTTGTTTGAAAAGAGAGATGAAATGAATTATTTTGTCAACGGAAATCAACTTTTCATGTTGTTACCATAGTTACGTGCACTGGTTGGAAAAACTACATCTCTTTTGTAGCGAACTACAACTACAACTACTTTGTTATAAATGTAGTTAACTACAACTACAACTACTTCTTTTTAAATGTAGCGACTACAAACTACTTTTGAATTGTTGTCGCTACTTCGTTACAATTTAAACAATAAATAAATAAAAAGCATACACCGTTTGAGGAGTGACCAAAAAAATTCGAAAAGTGGTTTACATTAATAAATTAACTCATTTGATTATGGAATAGAGCTAGGAATTGTCTTTGAATTTATTGGTTACTGTTCCTTTTTGTCCCCCCCCCCTCCCCATTTTTTTTCTTGCTAAAATTTGTCCTTTTTAGATTTTTTTTACAATTTTTACGAATATTCGCCACAAGAAAGTATTTAAAAGTTGAAGATTGAAAGAATTCAATCTTCATTTTTTTTTTAATTTCTTGCCAGGGAATATTTAGTAACATGAAAATTATTTGAAGGAATATAAAAATTATGATGCCAAATAAACCAAAGACATCAAACAGATAAAATGTATTTCGTCAAAATGATGTATCTAAGATCAGATCATATTTTTATGGTTCGTATTTCTCATTGCGTCTGCTGCTGTACTCGTGCAAGATTTGCACCAGTCAGAGTCAATTAAACCTTGTTATAAATAAAATACACTGAATACGAGCTGTACCTGTAAGATGAAATAAGGTGAGTGTTGCACCTGAGGACGTCTAGACCAAGACAGAGAAACCCATTTTTTTTAAAAATAGAATAGCAAAAGTTCGCTATATCATTATTTTATCATCATCAGAAAGTCTAACTGATGATAAAGCGTTGTTAGCTGGCAATTAGTTATCTGCTATCAACTGAGAAAGTGGAGCAACCGTTGTAACGAAAGAATCTTGTCAAAATTTTCCAGACCTTAATTTACTGTAGATTTCATTTTTTCTAAGTCACTGTAGCTTACTAGAATAAAAAAAGTTATTGATTGTTGCAGGAAGTATAATTTACGTATCTGACGAGTTCAAAAGAAAAATGTTGTGTATCATCATTTTTTTTTCCTAGGACTTGAAAGAAAGTAGATTGTCGATCAATAAATAAAAATTAATTTCAATTTTGACATCTCGAATTTAAATTATATGATTTTCGTGATATGTGTGCGTGGAAGGGGGGATGGACAGGCGTGTGTGTACGGCATAAACGCCACCACCAGGAGAAGCGAAGGTCGAGGACCAGAAGAGGACCTGCACCAGGATAAGATAGAAGGACATAGAGACTCCGGGTCTGATCCAAAAAATGAACCACAACGGCAACGAACCACAATGAAAGTAACGTTAAATAACAATTCGTCGTTGATTAAAAAAAAATCATGAAACAAGGAGAAAAAAAATCAATTATGGATTCTCTTCTTCTCTGGTAATTGTTTTGAACGATTAAAGTATGAAAAAAAAACTGTTTACTGCTGCCCTCCATTCCTTTCCACTACCTCGAAATCCAATGTGTATAATTAAGTGTAACCCCTAATTGAGTGTTCATTTGCTAATTCACCGCAAGAGAAATGTTCCTTTCCAAAGAACGTAATAAATTTCAAAAATGTGATTGAAATTCACACTTCATCAATTTTATGAAAATTATCGTCTTTAACCCATTAGTGCCTAACATTTTTTTCCAAAGATATTTTGTATACTAGTTACAAACGGTGTTTAATGGACAGGAAAAATAATGAAAAAAAATACGTAAAAAATAATTGTTTTATTAAGGAAAGAAAAATCGTCCCTGAAAAGTTACGATAAACCCTGAAGGTTACATACTTGTTTTACTCATTTTTTTTTTTTTTTTTTTGCCTACGATATAATATTTAAAAATACATTTTATAAGAAGAAATAAAATCAGCAATTAACATAAACTGGGAAGCTGGGAATAACTTTGAAAACTCGGCTTTTTTTCTTGAGGTTGTGAACGATGTTGATTTTTGATAAAGATCATATTAAAACTGCTACAGAACACACTCTAAAATAGGGTGGGGCGAAAAATAAAAAGTTTTTCAGATCAACTTCTAATAGTTGCCAAAAGTTGTCTTTGGTGATAGTTAGCTTTCGTGCAAAATTTGAGAAAAATCGGTTAATATCTTCAGGGGGCGCTGCGATCGCAAAGTTTTACCATAGCTTTGTTATGGATTTTATGGTTAAAATATCAAAAAGAATGCCTTTAGCTAGTCTCTTTGCGTTTTTTTACTCAAAAGATGTTTTCATGCATTAAAAGCATATGAAATGACTCACAAACATTATTTTATATGATATATTTATTCATATTCATTGATTTTTCATATGCTTTGAATGCGTGAATATATCTTATGAGTAAAAAAAATGCAATGAGATTAGCTAACGGCATTGTTTTTCATATTTTATCCATAAAATCCGGATAAAAGCTATGATAAAACTTTGCGATCGCAGCGCCCCCTGAAGATATTAACCGATTTTTCTCAAAATTTGCACAAAAGCTAACTGTCACCAGACAACTTTTGGCAACTATTAGAAGTTGATCTGAAAAACTTTTTATTTTTCGCCCCACCCTACTCTACAATGGTTATGTGCTGCAATCTGTTAATAACGAATTCAAAGAATACCAAGGTACTCATTGAACACTATTATTTGGTTGAAATGTTCATTTTGGGGAAATTTAGACCCTTTTTTGGACCGTTCTTTTAAAAGGACGCTAGGCATTAATGGGTTCAACTTGTATGAAATAATTAAGAAAGAGTGTAACAATAAATTTTAATTTAGTAAGTGCGTTTAATAAGGGCAAGCTAAAGTTATAGCCTAGTATCTAGCTCATTAATGATTCAATTGACTAAAAAATTTGTCAATTTATCAAATGACTCATAAGAAATAAAACAATAATAACTGCTTGTGAAAATTTAAGTTTATATTTTGTTCGGAAGCAGTGAAAAAAATGACCTTATTTTCCTAATAAGGTCATCTTTTTAATAATAAAGTCAGGTGTGTCTAGTAAGGTCAACTCTGAAGAAACGCCTAAATGTATTATCAAATTGAAGGATTTTTTTAAAAAATTTGTCGACTACATAAAAACATGTTGAACCACATTTGACAAAATCAAAGGTGTTATCATAATTTTCATGTTTACGTACTTCAATGAAAAGGCGAATGTTCAATCATCACATTCGGGGGATTGAAAAATCGGTATTTTCTGTTTTTCGGTCACTTCTGCGCACAATACGTGCACATGTGTGCAGCATATGCAGCTCGTCACCATGTCCTCCATACAATCCTTCGGAGTCTTTATAAGGACGCCAGAGTTCTAATAAGGCAAACTTCAAAGTGCTATATGTATTCCTTTTTAGAATTCAAATGTCGTGTAGTCCGTCTTTCAAATTGGCAGTCTGCCAACGCCTCGTGTCCCGGTATAGCAGTTCCCTCCTGCTCCCTCTCCCGCTGCAGGTTGTCTATGCAGGTCATGGTAGCGAAGGAACACACACACACCTATCATAATTCGTGATTGTGAAAAACATAATTTGAATTCAAAATGTCAAAATTCCTTTTTCTTAATATTTCTTTACATTTTGACCTTTTTAAAAAATGTCTTCACTTCTTCGCATAAACCTTTAAGGGAAAACATATGGGAACGAACTTAGGTCACATATAAAATTATTAAACAAACAGAATAATCATGATATTAACAAGGAAAAATATATACTGCCGGATCACCAATGAGATAAAAAGTTGAACATCGTCTTTAGAGGCGGAAATGGTCGCATTTGTTAGTGTGCAGAGATGCGAGCCTCTGCATATATGTGTTAGCCTCTAAATTAAATAGAGTAACACTGAAATGAACGAAACACGCGTATCAAAATTTTCCTCTTCCCCTCAATTAGATAGTCTTGTTCTAAGTGGCCGTTTGCCAATGCCATAGCAACCGTGGGCAGACAGTACGTATACTACTTTCATTAAGGAGTTTGATTCCTATATTGTGTCAGTTAAAATTGTAAAGCAATCGGTCAGTAAAAAAATCTTTCCCCTGACTTATATTACCCTGCTCGTTATACCCTTTTGAGGTTTCGTAGCATGTTCTGATCACTGAACGTACAAATAATAATTCATAAGACCACATTGTACAAAGAATATTTTATTATGTAAAGGTTAAATATATTATTATACTAGCTTAATACCCGGCGTTGCCCGGGTGCTTATTAATACAACATAGCATTCAGGGAAAATAAGTTTGAAAGAGTTCTATTCATATGGGTATAAAATAATTTGCATCAATCAGTCTCTTAGGTACAAACTTTGAAAGAAACTAAAATATTACAGAAAGTTAAACGTTTACAGAAAAATAGTCTTATCAAAAGGTGAAAATTAAAGAGAAATGTTGTCTGTGCTTTGCCGCGTCCACTGGCATGAAATATATGCACATGGAAGTGAAAAAATTGCATCAAATTCACCCGCCAAATTCAAAATATTAACTTTTCTCTATTAACTGTTCCCACCTACAAAGTAAAAATTATTATAACTCAATCTAATAAATCTGTCTGAAATAAATCTGTTTCTCGTTCTGAAGGCTTATCTCCATTACAGACGCAACTGTTGTCGCATTGCAAATTTGAAATTCAAATCCGTGGTTCTTTTTATAAAGTCCACATGAATTATGATTGTTTTTTACTTATTTCAATGCTAAAAGGAAATAGGTGAGCCTTAAATTGAAAATTCATTACTTTAATCGTAATCATTGTTGGAAAATACTAATATTTAAAAACTAGGTGACCCGTGCGGAATTCCGCAAAAAAAAAAAAACTCTAAACTTAAAATTTAATACAACAATTTTTATTGGCTTCATTTGCACAACATCGCCATCTACTGCCGTCGTTCTGACATCTTTTCAAAGAGATCAAAGACACGTTCACTTTTACAACTACTACAAAAGTGATACCCTGTATTAAAATCAAATACCCAAGGCTACTACTAAACTAAATACTAACGTTATCGCAAAACTACCATAGTATTTTGAAACAATAAAAGTTACAATTAAGGTTTACCGAGCTAAGCCTTGGCTTGAAATGTCGCATTTAAAATTGATTTGAACAACAATGGTATAACGATTTTAACAGTTGAGCAAAAAATTTAACTTTTTCAAACTTCAATCGCTTATAAGTCGCTTAAACGTGGATTTTCGAGATTCTCGTTACGCGGCGCTAGCGGAGAAACGTTCCAAAGAACGCATTTTTTTAAATCTTTCGAATAAAATCATAATGGAGACGATACGACAATTATTTCGCTAGATAGAGTCAATTTTGTGCCCAAAAATTGAAGTTCGAATAAAAAACGAACCGACACTTTTTAGAGGGTGGGTCTAATTTTCGTCAATAGCCCGCGGGATAAGCTTCAAAATCATAAATTTTCATGCAATTCGATAAAGAAATGAGCGAGTTTCGACCGGGTATAGGATTCGGCTTAGAGAAATAATATATGGAGATCTTAAATTTCTGGGGGGTGGTGGGGTGGGTGGGGGGGTGGGGGGTGGGGGGGTGGGTGGGGGGGTGGGGGGGGGGGTGGTGGGGGGGGGGGGTGGGTGGGGGGGGGGTGGTGGGGGGGGTGGGGGGGTGGGTGGGGGGGTGGGGGGGGGGGGTGGGGTGGGGGGTGGGGGGGTGGGGGTGGGGGGGGGGGGGGTGGGGGGGGTGGGGGGGGGGGGGGGGGGGTGGGGGGGGGGGGGGTGGGGGGGGGTGGGGGTGTGGGGGTGGGGGGGGGGGTGGTGGGTGGGGGGGGGGGGGTGGGGGGGGGGGGGGTGGGGGGGGGGTGGGGGGTGGGGTGGGGGGGGGGGTGGGGGTGGGGGGGGGTGGGGGGGGGTGGGGGGTGGGGGGGGGGGGGGTGGGTGTGGGGGGGGGGGTGGGGGGTGGGGGGGGGGGTGGGGGGGGTGGGGGGGGTGTGGTGGGGGGGTGGGGGGGGGGGGGGGGGTGTGGGGGTGGGGGGGGGGGGGGGGGTGGGGGGTGGGGGGGTGGGGGGGGTGGGGTGGGGGGGGGGTGGGGGGGTGGGGTGGTGGGGGGGGGGGTGGGTGGGGGGTGGGTGGGGGGGGGGGGGGGGTGGGGGGGGGGTGGGGGGGGTGGGGGGGGGGGGTGGGGGGGGGTGGGTGGGGGGGGGGGGTGGGGGTGGGTGGGGGGGGGTGGGGGGGGGGGGGGGGGTGGGGGGGTGGGGGTGGTGGGGGGGGGTGGGTGGGGGGGGGGGTGGGGGGGGTGGGGGGGGGTGGGGGGTGGGGGTGGGGGGGGGGTGGGGGGGGGTGGGGGTGGGGGGGGTGGGGGGTGGTGGGGGTGGGGGGGGGGTGGGTGGGGGGGGTGGGGGTGGGGGGGTGGGGGGGGGTGGGGTGGGGGTGGGGGGGGGGGTGGGGGGGTGGGGTGGTGGGGGGTGGGGTGGGGGGGGGGGGTGGGGGGGGTGGGGGGGTGGGGTGGGGTGGGGGGTGGGGGGGTGGGGGGGTGGGGTGGGGGGGGGGGGGTGGGGGGGGGGGTGGTGGGGGGGGGGTGGGGTGGGGGGTGGGTGGGGTGGGGGTGGGGGGGGTGGGGGGTGGGGTGGGGGGGGGGGGTGGGGGGGGTGGGGTGGGGGGGGGGTGGGGGGGGGGTGGGGGGGGGGGTGGGGGGTGGGGGGGGTGTGGGGGGGGGGTGGGTGGGGGGGGGGGGGGGTGGGGTGGGGGGGTGGGGGGGTGGGGGGGGGGGTGGGGTGGGGTGGGGTGGGGGTGGGTTGGGGGGTGGGGGTGGGGGGGGGGTGGTGGGGGTGTGGGGTGGGGGGGGTGGGGGTGGGGTGGGTGGTGGGGGGGGGGTGGGTGGGGGGGGTGGGGGGGGGGTGGGGGGGGTGGGGGGGGGTGGGTGGGGGGGGTGGGGGGGGGGTGGGTGGGGGGGGGGTGGGGGGGGGGTGGGGGGGTGTGGGGGGTGGGGGGGGTGTGGGGGTGTGGGGGGGTGGGGTGGGTGGGGGGGGGGGGGTGGGGTGGGTGGGGGGTGTGGTGGGGTGGGGGGGGTGGGGGGGGTGGGGGGTGGGGGGGTGGGTGGGGGGGGGGTGGGGTGGGGGGTGGTGGGGGGGGGTGTGGGGGGTGGGGGGTGGGGGTGGGTGGGGGTGGGGGGGGGGTGGGGGGGGGGGTGGGGGGGGTGGGGGTGGGGGGGGGGTGGGGGTGGGGGGGGGGTGGGGGGTGGGGGGGGTGGGGGGTGGGTGGGGGGGTGGGGTGGGGGGTGGGGGGGGGGTGGGGGTGGGGGGGTGGGGGGTGGGGTGTGGGGGGGGGGGTGGGGGTGGGGGGGGGTGGGTGTGGGGGGGGGGTGGGTGGTGGGGGTGGGGGGTGGGGGGTGGGGGGGGGGTGGGGGGGGGGGTGGGGTGGGGGGGGGGGGGGTTGGGGGGGGGGTGGGGGGTGGGTGGGGGTGGGGGGTGGGGGTGGGGGTGGGGTGGGTGGGGGTGTGGGGGGGGGTGGGGGGGTGGGGGGGGTGGGTGGGGGTGTGGGTGGGGGGGGGTGGGGGGGGTGGGGGGTGGGGGGGGTGGGGGGTGGGGGGGGGGTGGGGTGGGGGGGGGTGGTGGGGGGGGTGGGGGTGGGGGGGGGTGGGGGGGGTGGGGGGGGGGGTGGTGGGTGGGGGGGTGGGGGGTGGGGGGTGGGGTGGGGGGGGGGGGGTGGGGGGGGGGTGGGGGGGTGGTGGGGGTGGGGGGGTGGTGGGGGTGGGGGGGGGGGGTGGGTGGGGGGGGGGGGGGTGGGGGGGGGTGGTGGGGGGTGGTGGGGGGGGTGGGTGGGGGTGGGGTGGGGGGTGGGGGGGGGTGGGGGGGTGGGTGGTGGGTGGGGGGGGTGGGGGGGGGTGGGGGGGGGGTGGGGTGGGGGGGTGGGGGGTGGGTGGGGGGTGGGGGGGGGGTGGTGGGGGGGGGGGTGGGGGTGGGGGGGGGTGGGGGGGTGGGGGTGGGGGGTGGGGGGGGTGGGGGGTGGGGGGGGGTGGGGGTGGGGGGTGGGGGTGTGGGGTGGGGGGGTGGGGGTGGGTGGGGGGGGGGTGGGGGGTGGGGGTGGGGGGGGTGGGTGGGGGGTGGGGTGGGGGGGGGGTGGGGGGTGTGGGTGGGGGGTGGTGGGGTGGGGGGGGGGTGGGGGGTGGGGTGGGTGGGGGTGTGGGGGGGTGGGTGGGGGTGGTGGGGGGGTGGGTGGGGGGTGGGGGGTGTGGGGTGGGGGGGTGGGTGGGGTGGGGGGGGGGTGGTGGGGTGGGGGTGGGGGGGTGGGTGGGGGTGGGGGGGGGGGTGGGGGGGGGGGGGTGGGGTGGGGGGGTGGGGTGGGGGGGTGGGGGTGGGGGTGGTGGGTGGGGGGTGGGGGGGGGGGGTGGGGGGGGGTGGGGGTGGGGGGGTGGGGTGGTGGGGTGGGGGGTGGGGGTGGGGGTGGGGGGGTGGGGGGGGTGGGGGGTGGGGGGGGGGTGGGGGGGGGTGGGGGGGGGTGGGTGGGGGTGGGGGGGTGGGGGGGGGTGTGGGGGGGGGGGGGGTGGGGTGGGTGGGGGGTGGGGGGGGGTGGGGGGGGGTGGGGGGGGGGTGGTGGGTGGGGTGGGTGGGGGGTGGGGGTGGGTGGGGGGGTGGGGGTGGGGGTGTGGGGTGGGGGGGGTGGTGGGGGGGTGGGGGGTGGGGGTGGGGTGGGGGGGTGGGGGTGGGGTGGGGGTGGGTGGGGGGGTGTGGGTGGGGGGGGGGGGGGTGGGGGGGGGTGGGGGGGGGTGGGGGGGGGTGGGGTGGGTGGGGGTGGTGGGGTGTGGGGGTGGTGGGGGTGGGGGTGGGGTGGGGGGGGTGGGTGGGGGGGGTGGGGGGGGTGGGTGGGGGGGGGTGGGGGTGGGGTGGGGGGGTGGGGTGGGGGGGGGGGGGGGGTGGGTGGGGGTGGGGGGGGGGTGGGGGGGGTGGTGGGGTGGGGGGGGTGGGGGTGGGTGGGGGGGGGGTGGTGGGGGTGGGGGGGGTGGGGGGGGGGGTGGGGGTGGGGGGGGTGGGGGGTGGGGGGGGGTGGTGGGGTGGGTGGGGTGGGGGGTGTGGGGGGGGGTGGGGTGTGGGGGGGGTGGGGGTGGGGGGGTGGGTGGGGGGGGTGGGGGGTGTGGGGGGGGTGGGGGGGGGTGGGGGGTGGGTGTGGGGGGGGGGGGTGGGGGGTGTGGGGTGGGGGGTGGTGGGGTGGGGGGGTGGGGGTGGGGGGGTGGGGGTGGGGGTGGGGTGGGGGGTGGGTGTGGGGGGGGGGGTGGGGGGTGGGGGGGTGGGGGTGGGGGGGGTGGGGGTGGGTGTGGGGGGGTGGGTGGGGGGGGGGGTGGTGGGGGTGGGGGTGGGGTGGGGGGTGGGGGGGGGGGTGTGGGGGGGGGGGTGGGGTGGGGGTGGTGGGGGGTGGGGTGGGGGGGGGGGTGGGGGGGGGTGGGGGGTGTGGGGGGGGGGTGGGGGTGGGGGGTGGTGGGGGTGGGGGGTGGGGTGGGGGTGGGGTGGGGGGGGGTGGGGGGGTGGGGGGGTGGGGTGGTGGGGGTGGGGGTGGGTGGGGTGGGGTGGGGGGTGGGTGGGGGGGTGGGGGGTGGGGGGGGTGGGGGGTGGGGTGGGGGGGGGGGTGGGGGGTGGGGGGGGGGGTGGGGTGGGTGGGTGGTTTGTTGGGGTGTGGTGTTTTGGTGGGTTTTGGTGGTGTGGGTGGAGTGGGGGGGGTGGGGGGGGGGGGTGGGGGTTTTTTTTTTTTTTTGAGGGGGGTGGGGGGGGGGGGGGTGGGTGTGGTGGGAGGGTGGAGGGGGTTGTGGTGGGTTGGGGGGGGGGGAGTTGTGTGTGTGGGGTGGTGGTGGTGTGGTATTGTTTGGGTGTTGGGGGAGTGGGGTTGGGTGTGTGGGGAGGGGGTGTGTGTGTGGGGGGGAGGTTGTGTGTGTTTGTGGTGTTGGTTGGGGTGGGGGGTGTGGTGGTGGGAGTGGGTTGGTGGGGGGTGGTTCGGGGGGGGGGTGGGGGGGTGTTGTTTGTGTTGTGGGGGTTGTTTGGGGGTGGGGTTGGGGGGGTGGGGTGTGGTTTGGGGGGTGGTGTGTTGGATTGGTGGTTCAGGGAGGTTTGTGGTGGGTATATTTTTGGGGTTTTTTTGGGTTTTGGTGTGGTATTTTGTTGTGGATGTATGTTTTTTATTTTTTGTGAGATGCGTAATTCAAATGATAAATTAGGGTCCAAAATAATCGAGACAAATGACTTTAACAAGGTCTTATCACAGCTAATTTTGAAATTTAAAATACTTTGTGTTCAAAACAATACATTTCATTTTTCATTGTTTAAGGAAACATCTTGATGACAAAAATATCAAAAACGTGCGTATGATATAATCTGCTACAAAATTTCTGTGTCCTTGAGTTTTAATTTTGTAATTTTAAAGCAAGTTTAATAAAATACAGTGAACTCTCACTTATGCACTGGCACAAGAGACCAACAGGAAAAGGCGCACAAAGGAGAGAGACGTATAAGTGAACAAGGTTATTCCAAGAACTAAAACGCAACATAGGTTCTAATGAGAGAATGAATAGGAATGTTTCTATAGAAAAGGGACACATTGCTACGGTTTGGCAATGACTGTAACGTAACTAAAATGATAAAAAGAAAACAAAAATTATAGCATACCTAATTACAAACTGTTCCCTTTAAAACGATGCATAATAGATAATTGTCCCTATCCGAACTCTAGTTCATGCGGAAAAAATGCGTGAGCAATAAATGCGAAAGACTAAAGAGGAAATTAAAGAAAAATGCTAATTTTTAAAGAAAATAAATGTTTTTTTTTTTTTTTTTTTTGCATTTTAGGGATAATTCGGCGTATAAGTGAAATAGTTATCTTATGTTACTATTAGGGATGCACCGATTAATCGGCAGTACCGATAAATCGGCCATAATCGGCCACTTTGCCGATTATTAATAATCGGCAAAATCGGGCCGATTAATCGGCGGAATTTTTTTTTTTAATATTATTTTTTAAAGTAAACCTTTACTAAGAAATTATGATGAATAATATTATTAACAGTAATAATAATTCTCACCGTTGACGTAAAGTTTTTAATACATTAATTCTCCTATTTTTTGAATAAAAATACACATAGTTAATGTAGCAACATTTTTCATGCGTCGATACTTTTCAGCTTGCTTTTAGATAATCTTCAATTTTCACAAAGAATAAGTCTTGAATTACATATCTACTAATAATTGAAAAATTGAAACTGAAAGAACTTCAAAATTGGATCCACACAGACTCCCCTCCTTCTTCTTCTTCTTCTTTTTTTTTTTTTTGAATTTTCATGTCTAGTTTATATAATTAGCAATGTGTTAATGCAATATTATTGACAAGAATATGAAAATTAGTTCAGAGAAATTTGATAAAATTTTGAAATTATTTTGGGAAAATTAGGAAAATGGAAGAAAAAATTAGGAACTATTTCAAAGGTTAGAATTGTAAAAAAAAAAACGAAAAAAAAACTTTAACGGTGAAATTGGTAGTACTGAAAACAATCATTTTAATCATTAATCGGCTTGACCGATTAATCGGCCGATTATCAATTGCCGATTAATCGGTAATCGGCCAATTTGCTTATCGGTGCATCCCTAGTTACTATCATTATTTTACTATGGAAAATGTGCTGGGATCATTCAAAATCATCGTATAAGTAAAAAAGGCGCATAAATGAGGCGACGTATAAATGAGAGTTCCACTGTAGGAACAAAATGTACATTTTTAAAATCATTATTTGATATGAATACTAGGGATGCGCCGATAAGCAAATTGGCCGATTACCGATTACCGATTAATTGGCTGTTGATAATCGGCAGATTAATCGGCTGAGCCGATTAATGATAAGGATAATTGTTTTTCTATTACCAATTTTACCATCACTGTTTTTTATCTCTTATACAATTGCAAGTTTAGAAATAGTAAGTAATTTATTTCTGGGAGAAGATTTTTTTTTTTTTTTTCCATTTTCCTTGTTTTCACAAAATAATTTCAATATTTTATGAAATTTCTTCAAACCAATTTTCATATTAGTGTCAATAATATTAGTAACACATTGTTCGTTATTTTTGCTTCAATTTTGCTGTTAATTGGGAATAAAAATGATTATTGTAGGTTTTCTGAAGTTTAAATATAATAAAGTATGATCGGTTAATCGTTGATGGGGTGGAGAATGGGTTGAGAGACAGTAAACTTCCTTAGTTAAGGGGCGGTGAGGGGGGGGTTTTGAAGGAACTCACTCTTCCTCATGTTTGACTATCATGTTTTTAACGTGGTTTGTTAATTGTGGTTATGGCAAGAGTGACTAATTTTTTTTTTGTAATATTAATATTATATTTTTGTGGGGGGGGGGGGGATCTTGCTTCTTTATTATATATTTGGATGGTAGTATGGGTGGTTGTGGTATACAAAATGTCTGTATTTGTGTGTTTTGGCTTTGGGGGTGTGATAGTGGGGGTCTAGTATGTTAGGAGGAAGAGTGTGAGTATGTTTGATATAGGTAGAGAGAGTTTTATAAGGATATAATCTGGAGGTTACTTATTGAGGGGGGTGTCTATGTTGGAGGAAGTATAGTGCGAGGTAGTGTAGATTTTAAGATGGTCGGTTTTGATTAGGTAGCTCAATATTTGGTTTGGAATGGAGATGTTCTTGGTTGAGAGGTGATGGAGATCGAGCGGTAGTTGCGTATTTAATTGGTGTGGTTGAGGGGTGTGTTAGATGTGAGAGATTAGTATTTGAATTTTGGGTTTTTCAGGCTTTTGGGCGAATGTTAGTATGTGACTTGGTAGTCATTGAGTGGTCATGTGTTTTGGGTGTTTGTGGGTGAGAGGTAGCCTAGTGAGTTAGATGATGGCATATGTGTTTTGGTGAGTGGTTGTGCTCGTAGAGGGAGTGGTAGTATCTGAGAGTGTTTATGTTTGTGTTTTGATGAGTGTGGTAGTTGATTATTGGGAGTGTTAGGGGGTGAGTGTTTGTGGTTTTGCTTTTGGTGTAGGTGTGGTGTTGGTTGGTGTGGTTGTGGGGGGGTGGGTGGGTTGGTGGATGTGGGGTTGGGGTGTGTGGTGTGGGTTGTGTGGGGGGTTGGGTGGAGTGGTGGGTTGTGGGTGTTTGGTGGGTTGGGGGGGTGTGGTGTGGTGTGGGTGGTGTGGTTGAGTGGGTGTGGGGGTGGTTGGGTGGGTTGGTGTTGGTGTGGGTTGTGGTGGTGGTGGGTGGGGGTGGGTTTGTGTGGGGTGGTGTTTGGGTGGTGTGGGGGGGTGGTGGGGGTGTGTGGGGTGGTTGGGGGGTGGTGTTGGGGGTTGTGGGGTTGTGGGTGGGGGTGTGGTGGGGTGGGGTGGTTTTGGGTGTGGGTTGTGGTGGTGGTGGGGGGTTGGGGTTGGTGGGGTGGGGGGGTGGTTTTGTGGGGTGGGGGTGGTGGGGTGGTTGGTGGTGTGGTGGTGGGGGTTGGTTGGGTGTTGGGGTGTTGTGTTGTGGGTGGTGGGGGTGTGGGTGTGGTGGGGTGTGGGGGTGGTGTGGTGGGTTGGGGTGGTGGGGGGTGGTGGGGGTGTGTGGTTGGGGTGGGTGGGGGTGGGGGTGGTGGGGGTGGTGGGGGGTGGGGGGGTGGGGTGGTGGGGTGGGTGGTGTGTGGGGGGTGTGGGGGTTGTGGTGGGTGGGGTGGTGGGGTGGTTGGGGGGTGGGGGTGGGGGTGTGGGGGTGGGGTGTGTGTGGGGGTGTGGGGGTGGGTGTGTTGGGGTGTGGGGGGTGGGGGGGGGTGGGGTTGGTGGTGGGGGTGGGGTGGGGGTGGGTGTGGTGGGGGGTGGGGTGGGGGGGGGTGGGGTGGGTGGGTGGGGGTGGGTGTGGGGTGTGTGGGGTGGTGGGGGGTTGGGGTGGGGGGGTGGGGGGGGTTGTGGGGTGGGGGGTGGTTGGGGTGTGGTGTGGGTGGTGGGGTGTGGTGGGGGGTGGGGGGGTGTGGGGTGGGTGGGGTGTGGGGGGGGGTGTGGGTGGGGGGGGGTGGGGGTGGGGGTGGGGGGGGGGGGTGGGGGTGGTGGGTGGGTGGGGTGGGGGGGGGGGTGGGGGGGGGTGGTGGGGGGGGGTGGGGGGGGTGGGGGGGTGGGGGGTGGGGGTGGGGTGGGGTGGGGGTGGGGGGGGTGGGTGGGGGGTGGTGGGTGGGGGGGGTGGGGTTGTGTGGGTGGGGGTGGGTGGGGGTGGTGTGGGGGGGGGGTGGGGGTGGGGTGGGGGGTGGTGGGGGTGGTGGGTGGTGGGGTGGGGGGGGGTGGTGGTGTGGGGGGGGTGGGGGGTGGGGTGTTGGGGGGGGGTGTGTGGGGGGTGGTGGGGGTGGGGGGGTGGGGGGTGGGGGGGTGGGTGGGGGTGGGGGTGGGGGGGTGGGTGGGGTGGGGTGGGGGGTGGGGGTGGTGTGGGGTGGGGTGGGGGGGTGGTGGGTGGGTGGGGGGGTGTTGTGGGGTGTGGGGGTGTGGGGTGGGGGTGGTGGGGGGGTGGGTGTGGGGGTGGTGGTGGGGTGGGGTGGGGGGGGTGTGGGTGTGGGGGTGGTGGGGGGTTGGGGGGGGTGGTGTGGGTGGGGGGGTGGGGGGGGGTGTGGTGGGTGGGGTTGTGGGGGTGGGGTGGGGGGGGTGGGGGGGGTGGGGGGGGTGGGTGTGGTGGGTGGGGGGTGTGGGGGTGGGGGGGTGTGTGTGGGGGTGTTGGGTGGGGGGGTGGGGTGGGGGTGGTGGGGGGGGTGTGGTTGGTGTGTGGGGGGTGTGGGGGTGGGTTGGTGTGGGGGTGGTGGGGGGGTGGTGTGGGGGGTGGGGGGGTTGGTGGGTTGGGGTGGGTGGGGTGTGGGTGGGGGTTGGGGTGGGGGGGGTGGGTGGTGGTGGGGTGGTTGTTGGTGGGTGGTTGGTGTTGGGTGGGTGTTGGGTGGTTTTGGTTGGTTTGTTGTTTTTTGTGTTGTGGGGGTTTTGGGGGTTGGGGGATGGTTGGGTTGGGGGTTTGGTGGTGGTTGTGTTGTGGTTGTTGGGGTGGGGGGGTTGTGGTTTGGTTGTTTTTTTGTGTTTGGTGTGGGGTTGGGTTGTTTTTGGTTTTGGTTTGTGGTGGGGTGTTTTTTTTTTTGGTTGGGTGGTTTTTAGGTATTAGGGGGGGGGGTTTTGGTGGTAGGGGTTGTTGTGGTGGTTGATGTTGGGAGGTGTTTGGGTTGGGTTTTTTGTTGTGGTTTTTTTTTTTGGAAGAAGGTGAAGTTGAGGGTAGTGGGGAAGTGGTGTTGTGTGGATTAGGGAAGGGGTGGAAGTGGTTGAGGTAGGGAGTGTGTTGAGGGATGAAAGTTGTGGTTATGTTGTGTTAGTGGGATAGGTGTTAGGAAGGTTGGTGAAAGTTTTTGGGATTTTTTTTTTTTTTTTTTTTTTATTGGGTGGGAAGTGGTTTTTGGTGATGGGGAGTGTTGAGAGGTTGGAAGGGAGATTGGGTGGGAGATAGATGGGTTTCCGCAGAACTAGAGTTTCGGATAGGGACAATTATCTATTATGCATCGTTTTAAAGGGAACAGTTTGTAATTAGGTATGCTATAATTTTTGTTTTCTTTTTATCATTTTAGTTACGTTACAGTCATTGCCAAACCGTAGCAATGTGTCCCTTTTCTATAGAAACATTCCTATTCATTCTCTCATTAGAACCTATGTTGCGTTTTAGTTCTTGGAATAACCTTGTTCACTTATACGTCTCTCTCCTTTGTGCGCCTTTTCCTGTTGGTCTCTTGTGCCAGTGCATAAGTGAGAGTTCACTGTATTTTATTAAACTTGCTTTAAAATTACAAAATTAAAACTCAAGGACACAGAAATTTTGTAGCAGATTATATCATACGCACGTTTTTGATATTTTTGTCATCAAGATGTTTCCTTAAACAATGAAAAATGAAATGTATTGTTTTGAACACAAAGTATTTTAAATTTCAAAATTAGCTGTGATAAGACCTTGTTAAAGTCATTTGTCTCGATTATTTTGGACCCTAATTTATCATTATGACAGCATTTACTATTTATGTCCACAACTAATTTAGTAAATAATTACAATGTTTCCAAATTTCGTGTTAAGTAGTAGGAGAGTTGAATTTCTTAAGATAAACTTGAGTTTTCTTTGTATGTGGCTTTGTTATTGTTATTAAACACATTCTTTCGTTATCAGAAAAAAGTTCAATGACTATAGAGATGTTATAGATAATATTTTGCAGCATTTGTTGCTCATGTCCTTGACATAAGGTGGTTGCGTCGAATTTAGTTTTACTTTACGATATGATGTGCATAATTAATGACAAAATTTTCCATGAAAATGGGAATTGATGAAATATTATTTTTTTCTTTCTCAGATTTTCATCACAGCCGCTATCGTCGCAAGTGCAGTTGGGTCTCTTATACCGCTGGTAAGTACAAAACAAAACACTGAATGGATGTAATCTGTAGCATTTTCATCAGATTTTAAAAATTGCAATAATACGGTAAAAATTTAGGGTTAGATTTTAAGTCTTTTGTAATGTGTGTAAGCAAATAAAAGCATTGTCTAAAAGGCAATATGAGATACATTGCATTTAAGACAACATTAAATAGTAATGTTTCTATTTAAAAAAAGAACAATGGAACTCCACGAACCAATTACGTGTGTATTTACTGAATCGTTAAAAAATATTTCTTGTATGGTCCATAACTCAACTTTCGTGCAAAGGGGACCAATGTATGTAGCTACTTATATACAGGTCATGATAACAGTGTCGCGAGTTAATTTTTTCCCACCTCAAAAAATGTTAACATGCATGTGCATCTATGTATGTATACACACAATTTTTGTACTTTTTCACAGAGGTGTCGGTCACGGTAACAGTCTTGAGAATTTAATGGTCTTTTCTCATCTTAAACAATTCCCAACGCGCCTAAAGAAGATTTTACTTCTATAATTAAGATATTTTTTAATTAAAGCAACTAGCTTAGTTATTGCGTCTAGATTCATTTAGCTTAAATTTTTGACCATGAAAATTCTAAAATAGAGAAAACACAAGAAGAAATAAATACTAATTACTGATGCACAACGACAAAAAACTGCATAATTTGCTTTAAAGTTATTTAATTTTTTTTTTTCTGCAGCCAGTACATCATGCTCCTAAACCTTACAAGTTTGGATACAACATTAAAGACAAGCATGGAGATCAATACAGGGAGGAAGTCGGAGACGGAGCCAGTGGCGTGAAGGGAAGCTATGGATTCACCGATGCCAGGGGCATCCACAGACAAGTAGACTATGTAGCAGACCATGCCGGATTCAGGGCCCAAGTCAAGACCAACGAGCCCGGAACAGCCAACCAGGACCCAGCTGCCGTTAAGATGATCTCTTCTGCTC
Source organism: Uloborus plumipes (assembly GCA_038373865.1). Classification (NCBI taxonomy): domain Eukaryota; kingdom Metazoa; phylum Arthropoda; class Arachnida; order Araneae; family Uloboridae; genus Uloborus; species Uloborus plumipes. Next base: position 12,886 of record JAXGGA010003735.1, on the reverse strand, counting down.
CCTATGCCGGACCTGAAGCCGGATACTTGGGTGCCGGACTTGTGGGTGCACCTGCTGTCTTGGGTGGACCTATTGTCTTGGGTGCACCAGGAATCGTTGGCGTCAACGGATTGGGATACAATGGGCTAGGATATGCTGGCCTCGGCTATGGTCTCAACAATGCTCTGCTCGGAGGCTTGGGTTACGCACGATATGGATACTAAGTTAATGTACGATTGTGCGTGAAAGATATGGGACTACCTTTCTTACCTCTTGAAAAACAGTATTTGTGTTCTGATGATCCGTCTTATGTTTGTTATCTTCCGTGTGCGCAAATCCGATGACGTTTTTCAACGCACTTTGTCGATATCCCTTTCAATTTCACTGTTTCTCTCTTTGTGTGTTGTGTTTGTCTTTTCAAAACTCTTCTTTTCCTTGGAATAAATAAAGAAAAATTGTCATCGAATTAGTCAGTCTTTTTTATTATCAAGGAAATGATATTCAAAATTAGACTATTAACTGCTATAAAACAAATATTGGTTAAGGTAGTAGTCTGGTAACTTGGTTCAGAAAATCGAAAATTTTTTTTTTGCTTAACTTGAAAGTACAATGTCTTGAGAATATACTGTGAAAATTTCGGACAGAAATTCGAAATATTTCGGGAGTTAGAACGAGTGTCCTAGAGCGCCTCTGAGTCTAACCTTTAAAATAGTAATCTGGTAACTTGGATTCAAAAAATCGATTTTTTTTTTTGCTTAATTTGAATGTACAATGTCTTAAGAATATACTGTAAAAAATTTCAGACAGAAATTCGAAATATTTCGGGAGTTATAAATGAGTTTCCTAGAGCGCCTCGGAGTTTGTTGTTGAACTTTAAACGCGGTTTTCTCAAAACATTGTTTTTCTGGTTTGCCCGGGTCCTAACTTTTTTTCTACTGAACCGATTGCTTTCATATTTTAACAGGCTGTTCTACACACTTATAGTTCTCGTCGGAACTAAAGAGAATTTTTTTCACCCTTAACTTTTTATTTTACAACCCTTTCTTTGCTAAAATAAAAGGACTTTTTTTTTCAAAGTCCACCATTTTGTTATTTACCCTTGAAATTTAACTTCAGTAGTTCCGACCAGAATGACATATCTATAGATTAAGACTAATCAAGAATATTTGATTTCAGATAACATCAAGAGCCAAAATTACCCGGGCCACCCACGTGCATTTTTCTTGAGGTTCCAACTTCGAGTGACAATAATAATAGTAATAAACTATTAAATTTTTTCAAATAAATTTTTTTCTATATTTTCAATATGTAAATAAAAACACTCTTAATATTCAAGATAATTCATTTTTATTTTCCCATAAAAAACCGCCCTCCAAAAAAATCATGAAAATAGGCATGAGTTACCAGACAACTATCTTAAATTTTGTAACCTTCGAAATTTAAGCAAATTGAGATCAAAAGTAGTTGAAGTCAACAAAAACAAGATTTTGAGCAATTAAAAGGTTTAGTATCTACTTTTGCTTCAAAAAAACCTTTTGTTCCGTTTTACAATTTCTCTCTACAGGTGAATGGTGGAACCTTTATTTATTTCACTTTCGCATAAAGTATCAAGTCGAAACTCATTTATGATAGTACTAGGGATGCACCGATTAATCGGCTATACCGATTAATCGGCCATAATCGGCCACTTTGCCGATTATTAATAATCGGCAAAATTGTACCGATTAATCGGCGAAAAAATATTTTTAAATATAATTTTTCAAAGTATACATTCACTAAGAAACTATGATGAACAATTTTATTAACAGTAATAATAATCCTCACAGTTGATATAAAGTTTTTAATGAATTAATTTTCCTATTTTGAATAAATATACACGTAAAAAATGTTGCAACCTTTTCACGTGTCGATACTTTTTTCCTTTGAATAGTGCTTTTAGATAACCCCTTTTACAATGAACAAAAGTCTTGAATTAAATTGTTACTAATAGCTGAAAAATTTCAATTAAAAGCACTCCTAAATTAGAGTGCTCACCAGTCTCCGCCTAATTTCTTCGTTTGAATTTTTATGTCTAGTTTACGTTATTAACAATGTGTTAATGTAATATTATGGAAAATAATATGAAAATTGGTTCTAAAAAATTGGATAAAGTTTTGAAATTATTTTGTTAAAACTGAAAAAAAAAAAATCTTTTTTTTTAGAAATAAGTTACTATTTCTAAAATCGAGATTGAAAAAGAAAGAAAAGAAATGTTGGTGAAATTGGTAGTATTAAAAACAATCATCTTTATCATTAATCGGCTTAGCCGATTAATCGACCGATTATCAAAAGCTGATTAATCGGTAATCGGTAATCGGCCGATTTGCTTATCGGTGCATCCCTAGATAGTATAAATACAAATTAGAAACATTTACTTACATCAAAGCTTAATATATAAGGTTGCATAGCTGACTCAAGCAAGCAATTTTATTTTAACTATTACGCATTTCTATACTACTTAGAATATTTTTTATTGGTCTGTCTGCGGTAAAACGGACACCACATTGGGGTGCTCTCAAATTTAAGCATCGCTCCAAACCTAGTAGAAAGATTAAATAAGTGGCACAGACACACACGTTATCATTTTGTGGATTTTATTGCTAAGGGCAAAATCCATGCCAATTCAATCAGGCAAAGAAAAATAATATTTTACGTTCATTGCATCAGAAGTTTTTAAATTTAACAGGTGTTAAAATTCAGAAAAAAAGAGTTATGGGCACCTTTTCATTTTCCGTCAAGAAATTTCTGACTCATGAAACAGCCACTAAAGTGGCAGCCTAGGAGAAAATCCTCACTTTTAATTTTCAATTAAATTCAAAAACTTCTTTTCGGGAACGGTGGACGATGAGCTTTTTAAAACTTATTTTATCTTTAAAAGCATTCTCACCATTTAGAAATATGAGTTCAAATTTTCTTACTACATTCTTAAAAAAGAAAATGGTTTGATTTTTTTTTTACAAAACCGCAAATTTTACACATTTTTAAACTACTCTTCAGTCTCACTTAGCACTACATTCGTTCGGACGAAGAGCTGCCACTTTTGAGCCTAACATGTTTTAGAGACAATTGCATAAAAGAGGGTTTTTAGGAACTGTATATGTAAAGAGTAGACTTGAAAGTTCAAAGTTTTAGTCAGTAGCAAATGGTCAGAAGACACTTTTAATTGTTTAATAGCCACAAACCCATTTTTGACTAGCTTTATCCTGGAATTTTATTTTTTAAGAAAACAGCAACGGAATCTTTAGCCGATTTGCCTGACAAAACTTCATAGTGGAACTTTCTTTTAACGTGGTACTATAAGATTGCCTTCCTAAGCCCCACAAATTAAACATAAAAATCTTGGACATAGTGGCGTGTGTGGACACATAAATACCCTTCTGTTGCCAAACCTCATGTGCAAATTCCATAAGCTTCGTCCTTTCTCGGGACACCATAGAAGGATGCTGTAACATATGGACCTTAGAACTTTTTTCGAAAATAAAGGAATTATTTAATAAATAAGAGACTTTTTGAGAAGCAAAGGGAAGTGAGAGTTATAATAAAAGAAATAAAAGACACAAAATAATTTCTAAAAATTAAAAACTAAAGTTTAAAAATTAAAAAATAAAGTTTAAAACCATTTTCAACGCATTACAATGTCTAGTAGAAGCTAAAAAACAATATAATAATATAATTAACCTTTACATAATAAAATATTCTTTGTACAATGTGGTGTTATGAATTATTATTTGTACGTTCAGTGATCAGAACATGCTACGAAACCTCAAAAGGGTATAACGAGCAGGGTAATACAAGTCAGGGGAAAGATTTTTTTTACTGACCCATTGCTTTACAATTTTAACTGACACAATATAGGAATCAAACTCCTTAATGAAAGTAGTATAAGTAGTCTGCCCACGGTTGCTATGGCATTGGCAAACGGCCACTTAGAACAAGACTATCTAATTGAGGGGAAGAGGAAAATTTTGATACGCGTGTTTCGTTTATTTCAGTGTTACTCGATTTAATTTATAGGCTAACACATATATGCAGAGGCTCGCATCCCTGCACACTAACAAATGCGACCATTTCCGCCTCTAAAGACGATGTTCAACTTTTTATCTCATTGGTGATCCGGCAGTATATGTTTTTCTTTGTTAATATCATGATTATTCTGTTTGTTTAATAATTTTATATGTGACCTAAGTTCGTTTCCATATGTTTTCCCTTAAAGGTTTATGCGAAGAAGTGAAGACATTTTTTAAAAAGGTCAAAATGTAAAGAAATATTAAGAAAAAGGAATTTTGACATTTTGAATTCAAATTATGTTTTTCACAATCACGAATTATGATAGGTGTGTGTGTGTGTGTGTTCCTTCGCTACCATGACCTGCATAGACAACCTGCAGCGGGAGAGGGAGCAGGAGGGAACTGCTATACCGGGACACGAGGCGTTGGCAGACTGCCAATTTGACAGACGGACTACACGACATTTGAATTCTAAAAATCAATACATATAGCACTTTGTAATTTGCCTTATTAGAACTGTGGCGTCCTTATAAAGACTCCGAAAGATTGGATGGAGGACATGGTGACGAGCTGCATATGCTGCACACATGTGCACGTATTGTGCGCAGAAGTGACCGAAAAACAGAAAATACCGATTTTTCAATACCCCGAATGTGATGATTGAACATTCGCCTTTTCGTTGAAGTAAACATGAAAATTTTGATAACACCTTTGATTTTGTCAAATGTGGTTCAACATGTTTTTATGTAGTCGACAAATTTTTTAAAAAAATCCTTCAATTTGATAATACATTTAGGCGTTTCTTCAGAGTTGACCTTACTAGACACACCTGACTTTATTATTAAAAAGATGACCTTATTAGGAAAATAAGGTCATTTTTTTCACTGCTTCCGAACAAAATATAAACTTAAATTTTCACAAGCAGTTATTATTGTTTTATTTCTTATGAGTCATTTGATAAATTGACAAAATTTTTAGTCAATTGAATCATTAATGAGCTAGATACTAGGCTATAACCTTAGCTTGCCCTTATTAAACGCACTTACCAAATTAAAATTTATTGTTACACTCTTTCTTAATTATTTCATACAAGTTTAACCCATCAATGCCTCACGTCCTTTTAAAAGGACGGTCCAAAAAAGGGTCTGAATTTCCCCAAAATGAACATTTCAACCAAATAATAGTGTTCAATTAGTACCTTGGTATTCTTTCGATTCGTTATTAACAGATTACAGCACATAACCATTGTAGAGTGTGTTCTGTAGCAGTTGTAGTATGATCTTTATCAAAAACCGCATCGTTCACAACCTCAAGAAAAAAAAGCTCAGTTTTCTAAGTTATTCCCAGCTTCCCAGTTTATGCTAATTGCTGATTTTATTTCTTCTCAAATGTCTTTTTAAATATTATATCGTAGGCAAAAAAAAAAAAGAGTAAAACAAGTATGTACCCTCCGGGGTGTATCGTAACTTCTGAGGGACGATTTTTCTTTCCTTAATTCCCGTAAAAAAATAATTGTTATATCCTTAATAAAACAATTATTTTTTTATTATTTTTCCTGTCCATTAAACACCATTTGTAACTAGTATACAAAATATCTTTGGAAAAAAAAATGTCAAGCACTAATGGGTTAAAGACGATAATTTTCATAAAATTGATGAAGTGGTTAAATCACATTTTTGAAATTTATTACGTTCTTTGGAAAGGAACATTTCTCTTGCGATGAATTAGCAAATAAAAAGTCAATTAGGGGTTACACTTAATTATACACTTTGGGTTTCGAGGTAGAGGAAAGGAGGGGAAGGCAGCAGTAAACAGTTTTTTTTTTTTTCAAATTTTAATCGATCAAAACAATTACCAGAGAAGAAGTGAATCCATAATTGATTTTTTTTCTCCTTGTTTCATGATTTTTTTTGATCAACGACGAATTGTTATTTAACGTTACTTTCATTGTGGTTCGTTGACGTTGTGGTTCATTTTTTGGATCAGACCCGCAGTCTCTCCGTCCTATCTTATCCTGGTACAGGTCTTCTTCTGGTCCTTGACCTTCGCTTCTCCTGGTGGTGGCGTTTATGCCGTGCACATACGCTTGTCCACCCCCCCCCTTCCACACACACCTATCACGAAAATCATATAATTTAAATTCAAAATGTCAAAAAAGAAATTAATTTTTTTTATTGATCTACAATCTACTTTCTTTCAAGTCCTAGGAAAAAAATTGATGATATACAACATTTTTCTTTTGAACTCGTCAGATACGTAAATTATACTTCCTGCAACAATCAATAACTTTTTTTTTATTCTAGTCAGCTACAGTGACTAGAGAAAAAATGAAATCTACAGTAAATCAAGGTCTGGAAAATTTTGACAAGATTCTTTTGTTACAACGGTTGCTACACTTTCCCTGTTGATAGCAGATAACTAATTGCCTGCTAACAACGCTTTATCATCAGTTAGACTTTCTGATGGTGATAAAATAATGATCTAGCGAACTTTTGCTATTCTATTTTTTTTTTTTTTTTAATTTGTTTCTGTGTATTAGTCTAGACGTCCTCACGTGCAACACTCACCTTACATCATCTTACAGGTACAACTCGTATCCAGTGTTATTTATAATTTTAATGATTACAAGATTAATAATAACTGATGTTCAAAATTGAAGGCTCGGGAGATGAAGGGATCAAGCGACGAAACAGAAATTGCGAATAATTAAAGTTCAAATTTTTATTGTAGCAGTTGTTGCAGCTTTTTTGTTTTCTGATTTTGTCGTTAGTGTGGGTATGAAATCGGTCTAATGATATCTACCTTTTGATGTACCAAATTTTATTTGCTTTCTTGTATCCATTGCTTACCATTATCCAGAGTGTTCATTTTTCAAAATGTAACTTAGCCCCTTCATCCTCCAAGCGTTTCAATTATAACATCCTGACTATAATAAATATGATAATACATCAATATTACTATTATGAAATGGTTTTATAATTATTATTAAAAATTGAAATAATAGCAATAATACTGAACATTTTTTGACTGTTTCGCTCATTTCATTTCACAAACATAAGTTCTTTTTTTTTCTTCTCTCTACAGGTTAAAGTTTCACAGCAGTAGCGATAATTTTCAACATTTCGTTACTAGGTGTATAACCCGGAAATTCGACCATTCCATTTATTTTGTTTATGCCATTGATTTTAGCAATTTGTAATAATAGTTCATCTTTTTGCTTTTTTGTTATTGTTTCACTTTATTATTGTTACTTTCTTACACTTATTCCCTAGCAAGTATCATTAGAAAAGATAGGAGTTCCCCTTATTGTTGCTACCCAGCTTAGTTCATTCTACATCACTACTTTCCTTTGTGTCTGCATTGTTTTGTTAACTTTTTTCAAATATTTTCAGAACCCGCTACTAAAATTAGTACACTGCGATGCAAAAGTTTAGACAAAATGCAAATATGTGAATAAAAAGAAAACTATTCAACGAAATGCTTTCAAATTTCTACTGCGGGTACACAATATGGTCCCAAATACGTGTCTGAAGTTCTTATAACTATAACTGGAATCAAATTTTGAATATTACAAAAGATATTTTTTTACATTGTTGCTAAAGTTTAGACAATAGTCAGATTTTATGCAAATATCCCTTGAAATGTGTTTGGTGGAGGAAATGCGGGACTGTATTATTCATTTATAAAGTGCAGAGATTGCTGAATAAATAATCAAAATTTCAAAAGCTCTTTAGTTCTCGTGTAAAGAAGATGAGAAAGTTTGGTGATCCTAAATTTGAAAATGAACCTACTTTATTAATTTTTTATCTTTTAAATCGGCTCTAGTATGGTGGTACACTGTTTGTTACTTTGTGGAGAGCAAATTCAGACATGCGTATCGATCAAAAAGTCCAAGAAAAATTATATTTCTTAAGGATGAAGGAATTGGAAAAAAACGGTCAGAACTGACAATTCGCCCCTTAATCCTATAAAACTTCAACTTGGGTCAATAACAGTTCGTGACAGCATAAGTAGATGAACAACTGAATCGGAATGCATAAAAAAAAAAACAAAGAATTGTGCTTGAGCCTTTTCGGACAGAGTGTCCCAAATAAGCCAGATTTTATTGGTAAAAGCAGCACAGCATATGATCATTGGATATTTCTCAAGTCCCGCGAAAAGAATTATAATCCATCTAGGCCATCCCAATTTTAATAATTTTTATCAAAGAAAGTACCATTCATTTTTTAGTCACGATGATACATATGCTGCTTTTCACATTAAAATCTGGCTTATTTGGGACACTCTGTCCGAAAAGGCTCAGGCACAATTCTTTGTTTTTTTTTTATGCATTCCGATTCAGTTGTTCATCTACTTATGCTGTCACGTGCTGTTTTTGACCCAAGTTGAAGTTTTGTAGGATTAAGGGGCGAATCGTCAGTCTGAGCTGTTTTTTCAATTTCCTTCATCCTTAAGAAATATAATTTATCTTGGACTTTTTGATCGATACGCATGTCTGAATTTGCTCTCCACAAAGTAAAAAACAATCTACTACCATACTAGAGCCGATTTAAAAGACAAAAAATTAACAAAGTAGGTTCATTTTCAAATTTCGGCTTCCAAACTTTCTCATCTTCTTTACACGTAAACTAAAGAGCTTTTGAGATTTTGATTATTTATTCAGCAATCTCTGCACTTTATAAATGAATAATACAGTCCCGCATTTCCTCCACCAATCACATTTCAAGGGATATTTGCATAAAATCTGACTATTGTCTAAACTTTTGCAACAATAATGTAAAAAATGTATTTTGTAATATCCAAAATTTGATTCCAGTTGTAATTATAAGAACTCCAGACACGTATTTGGGACCATACTGTGTACCTGCAGTAGAAATTTGAAAGCATTTCGTTGAATAGTTTTCTTTTTATTCACATATTTGCATTTTGTCTAAACTTTTGCATCGCAGTGTATATGAAAACACCAAAACAGATGTGGTTTCAAGAATAATAACGCGTTTTATAGCTTCAAAACAAGTTGTTCTTTTAAATAGAGTTTATTACAAAACTAGAAAATCAAGATTAACAAATGTCGCAATATACATCATTAGTTCGCAATCGCAATTGAAGGGTTTGGAGGATGAAGGGGCTACGTTAGATTTTAAAAATTAAACGCTCTGGACAATGGTAAGCCATTGATACAGGTAAGCAAATAAGACTTGGTACATTAAAAGGTAGATGTTATTAGACCAATTTCATACGCACACTAACGGAAAAACCAGAAAAAAAAGCTGCTACATCTGCAACAATAAAACTTTGAACTTTTATTATTCGCAATTTCTGTTTTGTCACATTATCCCTCACTTACCGAGCCTTTCAATTATTGTATAGGAGGTGATAAACTTGTATGCGAATAATTCTATATAAGTTGAGTGAAATTATTTTACATGAAAGTCTATTTAGATATATATAATGAAGGTTGCAGTTTTGGAAAATTTATTAAACAAAATTAAAAAAGAAAAAGGAAAAAAAAAATAGTTGTTTTTCAATCCTGCTTTACAATTTTATTTTAGTGTCACGGCTTAACTGGTGCATGGCTGTTTACTTACAAATACAAATGTGGCGACCAGCAGCAGGCTCTGGGCCCAACTTGGCTGGTCCTAGTCAAATTAAAGACCCCAATGAAGATCAATGGCCCTCTTAAAGCCATCTACTCCATTGCTCTTTACCGCCTCTTCCGGTAAGCTATTCCAAGTTCCCACTACTCTGCTAAAATAGTAATTTTTTCGAATTTCAAGATTAGCCTGAGATTTAAACAGCTTAAAACAATGACCCCTTGTCCTGCTTTCCGTGCGAAAATCCAACCCCGTAACATCATTCATTTTAATAAATTTAAACAACTGAATCATGTCCCCTCTGGCTCTTCTTCGCTCAAGACTATACATATTAAGCATTCTAAGTCTGGAATCATAGTCTAAATTAGAAAACCCATTTACTAACCTTGTAGCCCTTCTTTGTACCCTTTCCAATAAATTAATGTCTTTCTTCAGATAAGGAGACCAAAACTGAACAGCATACTCCAAATGAGGTCTTACCAAACTTCTATATAGAGGCAGAAGAACCTTCTTAGATTTGTTTGAAATAGATCTATTAATAAACCCAAGCATCCTATTGAATTGAAGCCCTTCATTATATTGATTAGCAGAAATCACTATTAATCAACAATGAAATACTTTTAAAGAACTTTGAGCCAAAAAAAAAATGGGTATAAAAATATCTAGATCGTACCTCATTGGAAACACGAAATCTTATTTGAGGAATGTTGCAAATTTCATTCGAACAACTGGATTTTGTTATCGCTGAATTTTCGGTAAGTTGTCGAGATTGTTTAAACCCATCAAGCGTAAAAGGTTAAGCAGTCTAGTGAAATAAAAATAATTTTCAAAAGATTTCTTTGGGTATAAAACGCCAGAACACGAACAGAAGCATTAATCAGCCTGCTTTGAGCATTTTCAGTATGTTTTGCAAGGTAATATTTTCAGATACTGATTCTTAAGAACAATATTTCGCTTCTAAGAAAGCACCATATCTCAAAAAAAAAAAAAAAAAAAAAAAACTTTTTTAGAAAACATATTAATGTTTTACTTCTTACTTGATAGCATTTTTCAGCATTGTAAATTATTATTTATGTAAATAATGTTTTATTTAAAGTCACAAAAATGCCATTTACGACCTTCAAATAAAGCAAAAGTGAACTGCTAGTTGCAACTGATGTGTACATTGCATTGAAATTAGATTAAACATTATTTTAAACATTTTAAATAAGTAAACTTGATATTTTTTAAGTTAGAAATTTCATTTGGTATTAAAATATTTTACGCACAAAACAGCTTACCATTTTTTAAAATGCATATTAATTATTGTGTTATTCTTGTCAGTATTGGGTTACTTTTAAGGTATTTGACATTTCATGTTTTAAAAGGATACTTTGCTAGGATAGTTAACTATTTTTCAGTATTTTTTAAACATTTTTTCTCTTTGAAGCAAAGAAGTTCCCTTTGTAAAGTGACAGAACAATTAAATATTTTAAATCTTGTTCTCATAGTTGGACAGTTTTATTAATTCATGTTTAATGAGTTAGAAACACGATTTCTTCGTTTATGCTATGAAAAGTGCAAAATTACTGACATTTTGATATTTTTTGCTAGATTTTTGTCGTATCTGCTATTTTTTCTGCAGCAGTTTGTGCTTTATTGCCACTGGTAAGTTAACTTTGTTTAATAAAAAGTAGGTTGATGTGTGAGGGAAAACTCTTGGAAATTAAATCTTAAAATTTATTTGAGTAAGAAAACGGTATGTTTAATTTTTAGAACCAAATTATTAAACTGATTAATTACAGCTTGGGTTCGAAAACATATGATGTTTTCTAAATTTAACATTAGTGTAAAAGGGAGCAACTCGTGGCACCAAAAGAATAAAAGTTACGACTTTTAGGAACTAAACTTTTCAGCACTTTGGACGGGATCTTGAGGGACCCTTAAAATGAATCACAGCTCGAAGCAATAAAACTACCCTTACATATTTTTGCTTAAGAAACATTACACAGACATTATGCCATTATCGTAGGGCATTTTAATGAATTATAGCTGCTATAACACACATATAGCATTTTCCAAAATCTTTAGATGGTTTGTTTGTTAACCCTTCACTGCACGATTTTTTATATTTTCATGAAAAAAATCATTTGTTCCTATTTAAATAGCCCTGAGTTCAGGAAAAATGAAGAAAAAAATTAATCTTAAAAATATGCACCAAAAATGATGTTTTAATTGTTACTCTATATATGGCACAAAGCACATAACATATGCTTTGTATACCGATAAGTGTAATAATCTACAATGTGTTTTGTGCCATAAGTGGTATAAACAAACTTTCCACTAAGTATGTTTAAACATTTTTAGAACAAAGGAAATAATGACTAAGCACACTTCTAACGGAAATGCAGACACTCTTTCTTTCAAAAGCAAGAACTGTAATACCTAGACTAGTGCAACTAACTAGTGCATAAAAATCACACTAAACTGCTATAACAATGTTCCAGAAGGGGCACAAAGCTCAGTTTAACTGCATTTAAAAATCATAGGAATATAGGAGGGTTTATTTGGTTTGTGCCAGATCTGGCACACCGTGCAGTGAAGGGTTAAGGTAGTAGTCTGGTAACTTGAGTTCAAAAAAATCGAAAAAAAATTTTTTTGCTTGATTTGAAAGTACAATGTCTTGAGAATATACTGAAAATGGCAGATAGAAATTTGAAATATTTCGGGAGTCCAACCTTTAAGGAAAGTAGTCTGGTAACTTGGGTTCAAAAAAATCGAAAAATATTTTTTTTTGCTTAATTTGAAAGTACAATGTCTTGAGAATATACTGTGAAAATGGCAGACAGAAATTCGAAATATTTCAAAACTTATAACGAGTTTCCTAGAGTGCCTCGGAGTTTGCTGTTGAACTTTAAACGCGTTTTTCTCAAAACACTGTTTTTCTGGTCGTCCCTAACTTTTTTTCTACTGAAACGATTGCTTTCAAATTTTAACAGGCAGTTCTACACACTTATAATTCTCGTCGGAACTAACGATAATTTTTTCACCCCTAACTTTTTATTTTACAACCCTTTCTTTGCTAAAATAAAAGGACTTTTTTTTTTCAAAGTCCGCCATTTTGTTATTTACCCCTGAAATTTAACTTCAGTAGTTCCGACCAGAATGACATGTCTATAGATTAAGAATAATCAAGAATATTTGATTTCAGATAACATCAAGAGCCAAAATCACCCGGGCCACCCACGTGCGTTTTTTTTTTTTTTTTGAAGTTCCAACTTCGAGTGA